>JBCEWB010402424.1:0-20591 GCA_039654565.1 Peronia peronii
GAATTCCCCCCCCCCCCTCCTTCCCCCCCCCCCCCCCCCGTCCCTTTATCGAGCCATGTCTTTTTTTTTTTTTTAAATCTCATTGATTTTGCTTTTTGTCATTTAATCACAATTTATGACACCATCAGCAGGCACTGGGATTTGAAATGCCCTCAGTGAGGCAAAGAAACAGTCTTACATTTCATGATAAATCATTTGTCCAGGAAATCGATTTTTAATTTTAAATTCAGCCTCCGGAAAATTGTCCATGCTAGAACTGTAACATACTCTGACAAAACACTTTGTCCCTAAAAATACCTTATTCCGAGAATATCGAGACTTAGTTTTGCAATGTCTGTTTGAAACTCTTAACGAATAAAATACACTTTTTAGAGAATGGAATGATACAATAGGTTGTCTTTCAATCAAAGAGATGAGGGGGGGGGGGGGGGGGCAAACTGATAAAACCGGCGTTTTTGTTAAAGTGCATTGAGATTTCCATTTGATTTTTGAGTGTCAAGTTCCTGGTTACTTGCTCTCTCTTCCCTGTCTTTTCCTTCTTCAAATTGGATCTGTGGAAGTGCATTTCAAAATGTGCAACAATGCGGCAATGTTCACAGAGCTCCCCCCTGTCCATTTTAATAGAATAGAACGTTCTGGGAAATGCCAAGCAATCGGAATGATAGCTCTCGGCCAGACATGCCTAGCAGTGTCTGAAGAATCGAGCTGGCCATTCTGTATTGTTCTACATTTAATGCGGAGTCGCTGAATGAGCGGGTCGCTGAAACGTGAATGCATTGCTAGCGCTCATAATAATCATTGATTCGTCTTTTTTTCAATATGAAATTGTTCAAATGATTTCCAATACAGCTTTCAGTCAACAGCTTTCATGTCTTGAAGAAGGAATTTATTTGTTAAATATTTTTTAGTGGGGAAATAATTCCCCAAAATTAGAGTCAGGAAAAAAAAAGTTCTTTCGTTACCGAAAAGATCTATATGGATGATTGAGTGGATGGATGAGTGGATGGGTGGGTGTATGGATGGATGGATGAATGGATGAATGGATGAATGGATGGATAGATGGATGGATGGATGGATGAAAGGATGGATGGATGGATGAGTAGGCACTATCAAGGAAAAAAACAATATTTATTTGGTGCATTTATGTTTACGAGACTCAGAAAGGGGCAGAAAGAGAGGGTGAGTGAGTGAGAAAGAGAGAGAGAGAGAGAGACTTAAAGAGATATTCAGTGACATCATTAATTTTTAAATCAGTAATCGGCCTCAGGCAGCCATCAATTTACTTTATTGTCTTTATCAAAACAAATGTAGATCTTACAGATGGCACTTCTACATGGAAAGAAAGAATTATGTAACAAGCTATTGCTATCTATGTTCAAATTCCCATGTATAAGTCGCGATATGGGCCATTGGAGACACATACTACCTACGTCAAACCACCAGTGCATCATGGCCAAATATTTCAAAGTTGTTTTTTTTTTTTCTCCGAAAGTTTACCTTTTCCAGACTGCAGAAAAAAGCAAATTGCACCCCAGGGAGAGGGCGAAACAGATTTGGGTAATACGGTTTTACCATAGTACTACTAATAGGCAAGAAAATTGAGGGAGACTTGTGGACCATGCCAAGACAAATTGTTTTAAGATTTAACCTACTGAAGAGATAGGCTCATGGGGGCATTAACTGCTGTATGAGAGAGAGAGAGAGAGAGAGAGAGAGAGAGAGAGAGAGAGAGAGAGAGAGAGATTGTGGAGAAGGTGAGGAGATGGTGGATTTTTTTATATTTTATATTTTAATTTTTATTATTATTATTATTATTATTATTATTATTATTTTGTGTGTGTGTGTAGAAACTGCCACTGTCAGATTCATGTCGGGAACAGTTTATGCAGTTTATGCTAACCCTATAAAGGCTAAAGGTGTCCGTAAAAATTATTTACGAGCCTAGACTACCAAGGTTGCTATAATGGCATTTACTCATATTCCAGAAATGTACTTTCGGCCAAAAACAATAATATAACCTATGTACTCTCTTCCTATACTGTTCGTTCCTTGGAAAGGATTCATGGGCAAGATATAGTGAGCCAATTCTTGACAAGGTCGGCTTCGTGCGATTTTGTTCACTTCACTTGTTTGTTGTTCTCCCATTGGACATGGGATGCTTTAAGACCGAAATTTACAGAATAGTCCGGGATTTGTTTTAATTTTTTGAGGATTATGGGTTATAATACATATAGTGTGTCGATGTTTTGTTCCTCTCATAAGAGTCGGGAGTGTTATTGTCATTTTCATTGCAGGGTTTCACCCCTTTTTCTACTCCTCTCTCTCTCTCTCTCTTTCTGTATACCCTATCTTTTCCCACTAGTCAATTTAAAAATGCTGATAGAGAATTGGGTAGATTCAAGAAAAGGAGTGAACAGCGAAGAAAGAGTGAGGGAGAGAGAAAGAGAGAAAATGAAAGAAAAAAGTGGATAGAACGGGATAAAGAGAGAGAGAGAACAAACACAGAAAAGGTTAAGTTTACTTTTCTCTACATATTTCTGCTCCATGCACCTTTTGAACTTCACTCCCCCCCCCCCCCATTCCCACCCCCCTCACCTCACCAATCTTCCCCCTTGCCCCACCGCCGTACCCCCATCCCAAGCAAACATGACCACGGCGCAACCATAAGATCGATGTGTCTTCTAGACTATCATTGAAACGTCTCGGGTCGGACAAACTGCTACCGAAATTGGTCAGTTTGGGAGCTTTGCTTAAATAGGAGAGAGAGGTTTGGTCCGTACTGAGGACGCTCAAATAAATCACTTTTCTATTCCACGATACTTTCTCTTTTTCTCCGAGAATCTAATAGGCCTGATATGTCTTTTTTTTCTTCTTTTTTTCCCCCTTAACTCTTTCCGAGCACTTAACAGGACTGCCTATTTCGTTTCTTCTTCTTCTTCTTCTTCTTCTTCATCTTCTTTACTGTCATGAAAATTTATGGCGAGAGTCTTGCTCCTTTGGGCGAAACAAAAACAATAAATTTGGTCCGATACGTTTGAACCGATCTTCCATATAAATAAATTAATAGCCAGCTATATCTCCTGTCACAAACTGGGTACCGTTGGCTCATAGAACGGAAGATGAAAAACCATTTCATTTTGGGTATTTGGGGACCTAATCCCATAAAAGTAGTTTGTCGGCGTACCCCGGCTTTATTTCATGTTTTAGTGGCTTCTTTCATTTGATTTTTTGTTATGCATCACAAAATACTGTACTACAACTGTATTCATCTTTCCTTGAAATATTACGGTGATTCCCAGCCGCTATTTTGCATTCGATGGGACATAAAACAGCTAATTGTAATGTTCTAAAATATTGATGCTGATTATGTTTGACTGAAATTTCTTAGTTTATATTTTTTTTAAAAATGCTTTAGATCAACGTCATGGGATGTTATGAATTGAATTCAAAACATGTTATGTCTGGAGCGACTCCATCGACCAGAACGATAATTCCATACAATATGGCGTGTGCGCGCCTGACATGATTTGTGATGTCATTCCACCCTTATGATTCTCACGTAGCAAAAATGTATTAGCGCCTTGTGGCTTATGCGCCCCTGGCTGTATGTTTGCCAGCCTTTCTGGTTATTCCCCGCACATAGTTTTGAGTTTGTTGGAAAGCATTCATCAAGAAGACAAAACCCAGAAAGATCTCATTGGGATTTGCGCCCCCCCCCTCCCCCAATTTCAGTTTAAGAAAACAGTGAGGGCGAGTTGCCTCCAGCACCAAACATCATCGATCAGCGCAACGTTACGTTTATTTTCGTGTCCTTTTGCGTTTTTTTTTTTTTAATAACTTTTCTAATTTTGCCCTTCGCCTTCTTTTCATCCGCTGAATTTTTCAAAAGCAGTCTGAAATGAAGCCAAGAGATAGTATGATCCCTGCTATACTGGGCAATGGTGTTTGGGGAAGGCAAGAGATAGGACTGTCTGTGGGTTGTCTAGATTTACACCATTTCCTCATCAATCCCAGGTTTGTGGGGGGATGGAATGGGAGGGTCTGGCTTGGAACTAATTCAGTGGCGAGAAGGGCGATAGTGTCAAGTCTTCGAGGGGGGAGGGGGGGGGGGGGCGGAGGCGAGGGATCCGAGAAAGATACTCTCACTCGCTTCTTGAATTTTGTTCACTCATTGCACCTCATCGTGGCAAATGTGGTCCTACTGCCGCTACAATCGTCCAGACAGTTCTTAATGAATTTGACATTAATCAGGGCTTTGTCAAAACAATACAATACAAGAGCAACACGAGGTTAAAATAAACCAAAACAAGTATAACAAATGTTAACAAACTTTTGAAAAACTGATTTCATAATTCTAAATAGTTTTTAAAGATCTCAGCATGTGAATGACGAAAATGAGAATTCGCATTGATTTACCCATTGTTCATTAATTTGTTGTTTGGATTAAAAGCAATTGATGCGTGTGATTGTTAAAGATATAAGGCAGCCGGCCATCAACCTGCTCTTTAAAAACGCGAAACCTGGCTCATGTTGGTTGTTGACGATGTAAACCAAGAGACATGTCAACAGCTTTTTGTAAATGGGAAACCTGGCTCATTGTGGTTGTTGACGATACAAGCCAACAGACATTTCGATTACCTCTCTATAAACGTGAAACCTGGCTCACTTTGGTTGTTAACAACATGAACCAAAAGATACATCAAACAGCTCTTTATAAACGGGAAACTTACGGGTGATCTTTTAAATTAATGGATGAAAAGAAAAGGTAGTAGATTTTCCTTTTAGCATAGTAACCTCTTGTTGAGCAAATCGATTAAGACTTAGAACTCATATTATCTTGGCACCTGATTTTCTTAACTTTCTGTCTAGCTAACAGTATTTCAGTTTCTCACTGTGACATGTATGAATCAAATCTACAAGCAAAAGCAGAGCACGAGCAAACTAGCATTATTCCCACAAATTTGCTCAGTGTGATAATGGGTGCAATGCACCAAGAAATAATCATCACTATGCACTTTCTACAACTCTAATAACATTTGTGAAGTGATCAGTTCTAGGATCTCACAGTCCCTCAGGAGAGGGAATTTCCCATGAGAAACAGGTTCAGAGATTAAATTTTTGTGTCCTATTGAATTCGATTCGATGCCGAATGTAATAGTTGTAATTTTCTTTTGTGTTGCTGTGTTCACGAAGGAGCCATCAAGGATAGTTACAAGGAGGGGGTTCAGATGTTCCATAGAATAATTTTTTAACAACTTTATTTGTCATGATTATGTATTTTGTCACAATCCCCTCCCTTAGCCCCATCCCGTCCCACTCTATCCTTTTGTATATACATGTATAAGTAAAAAAAAAATCCGGATATAAAGATGGATATACGTGAATATTTAACGTAATCTGAAAGAAAAATCCTGACTCGAGCTGGAAAAAGTTTAATCTCAGTCTTTCTTTATGCCCATCGATCTCTTCAGCCATCTGTCTTTTTGTCTGTCTATCTGTCTAGTTGTTTAAATTTCTAGTTTCCTCTGTAGTCACCTGTTTGTTTGGCTGCCTTTCTATCTGTCTGATTCTATCTTTTTGTTTGTCTTTTTGCCTGTCTTGCTACCGTCCACCTATCCATCCACTTTCTCTCTGTAATTTATTCTGCAGACAAGCGACAGCACTGTAAAGCGTATACGTTTTGAAGATGACTTTGGTCAATGTTATTAATACACCACAGAATAGATACTCCATCTCCCATTTGAGGTTATCAAACTATGGGAAATTTAATCAAGCCAAGTAGCAACTACCTCGCGCATCCTGCCACATTCAACCCGTACCGAACCTGCATTTGGTGCAGGCAGATATGTGATTGAAAGCAGACTGCATTACATCATTTCAGCCGGGTACTGGGTTAAAAAAAAATGCATGAAAATGATAAGTCGTGCAATTAGTACTTCGTCAATTAAAAGTTATTCAGGACGCAAATTAAAGCAGTGCACTACTCAGAAAACGTATGTTCAGTGCAGGACTGATTTGTAATTGAGAGTTAACCGGATTTGCTTTGTTTGGGCCAGACAGAAGAGAAAAAGAGCATAATTATAAGAATAAAAAATAGTAAGCCATGTAACACACACTTTATCGATAAAATGTTCTTCAAGAATCAAATTAAAGCATTGTGCTATTTGGGGAAGACCAGAAAAAAAATGTTTAAAAAATGCAAGCCTCACCAGTGTTATTCAAGGAAACAAGCTTAAATACCTTGATTTTATAGAATGAAGAGATGGACAATGCATGGCCAAGCCAAATTGCCAACAATAGCTGGAAAATCATATTCAAAACAAGACTGGATTTCGGCAAAATAAGAGCGAATGTATTTGGCAAAGCACATCATTCCCAGGAGAGCTATTCTGGAAACATGCTCACATGCTGTGATTAAAGCAAATAATTATGAGAACATGATGATAAAAGAAGGACCACTCCTCGTCAAAATTAGAGGCATTTGCAACAGAACTGGGAATTGGCAGTAAATATGATGTATTTTTTTTTCTCATCTCAGTTTGCCTTTGCTCACTCTATTCGCCGACACCGAATAGAAACGACAACCTACGTGATGCATCCGTTAAAGTACATTAAAATAAGAGATGAAATAAGTTGAGACGATAAGGAAGATAATATAGGATAGCATAAGGCGAGATGAGATAACACAGATAAAATGAAGTGAGATGAGATAAAATAAGGTAAGATAAGTTATAATATGGTAAGATAATATTACAAACCGGGGAGTGATCCGTAATATAGAATGAAATAAGATTAATATAGATAACATAAGGTAAGATAAGATAAAATGATGTAAGACAAGACGAATTGGGTAAGATACGATAAAATGAGGTAACGAGATAGTATTAACTGACATGAGATGAGATATAACAAACGTTATTAAGCCGTCAAATCCCTTTCACAATTTATGAAATACAATATTATTCCATTTATGCAAGTAACGTTGCGTTGCTCGCACATTATAAGCACGTAGACTGAAATGTCACGCCGAATCGCAGCAGAACGAGACAGACTCAAGAAGCGGCTCTGCAGCTACTCATAGATATTCCCAACATCTTATAACGCTCGATTTGACGGAGTTAATCACCTGCGTTTTTTTGTTATTGAGACGGAGGATGGAATAAGAGATTAGGTGGTGTGAAAGGGAAAGAGAGAGGGGCAAAAGAAGAAGAAGAAGGAAATGAAGTAAAGCTGCAGACAAATCGATACTGTGGATGAGGCTAATGAATTTTTTCTATTGTTTATTTCTTCCTCTCCCTCAATTAATCTTCTTGCGTCTCTGTACGGCTCATTATCTGTCTCTCTGTCTCTTCATTCTAGCTTCTCCCTGATGCATAGTCACACACTTTTCACTACCAACTGTACGTGCATACGTCCACACATTCATACACTCATATATTCACACACGCATACAAATACACACACACATGCGTCCTGTCCATTTAATTTCATTTTGAAGTAACTTGAGAAGAGAATTTGACTTAAGAAAGGAGAAAATGGTATTCTAGGAGAAAAAAAATACTTTGTAATTAAAAGTTACTCAGGATAACATTTTGCTTCAAAATTAAGTGAAAACAAAAACAAAAGGTTCTTCAAGATGAAAGATACTTGGGTTGGAAATTTCTTAAAGAGAAACAAAGGGTGCAGAAAGTACTAGCTGCTAACTGTCATCTTTTTCATTTTAGCCTTCGCTTGTGTCCCTTCAGTATCTTTTGAAATAGCTTGTCTTTCCTATAATAATAAAGATATGGAATAAGTTTGAACTTCAGACTTGCTCTATTGAGTTCATGAAGTCATTAACGATGCTGGGTTTAATTCTGTATTCTGGCTAACGTTGATCTTTTCACCAGAAGTCCCCGAGCGATCATCCGTTTATGCTTGAGCTGCCTTTGCGATCAATGGTTAGACTGAATGATATTTAAACTTAAGACATTGGTTTCACGATAATATGTGCCCATCTTATCTACTAGGCTTCTGGCATGTCTGCCAGTAGAGTTCACCAATGCCCGGGAAATCCCATCGATCCATGTCCTTGGCCTTGTCTCGGCCCCAAGTTTGCCGCACTTCCTGGTTTGACCCTCTTACAGTGGATAGGGAATTTATGACTATTACTCTTCGCTGTGAGCCTGTTGAACCTAGATGCCCTCCAAATAATTATAGCAATGAGTAGTGTTAATGATTTAATGATATAGGATAACGACTGACGTACTTCCGTGCTGGGTTTTTCCCGAAATGTTGTGTTCCACTACTATTATCACCCCGATCGTCTAACTGGTTGGTCTGCATGTCAGTCTGATGGACATCTGCCAGTCGGCTTCTCCATGAACCAGGACAAAGTCAGACTAAATTTTCGCTTTGTTGATGGACCAGAATCGAATAGATTCCACAGATCTCAAGGTGGTTGATCCTGGAATCGATTTTCAAATTTGTATCGAGTTTGTGGTTTAATAAATGGACATAATTCCTAGAAAAGATGAAATTTTTAGGACATGCAAACAGCATTTTAAAGAAGGAGAGGGCGGGAGAGAGAGAGAGAGAGAGAGAGAGAGAGAGTTTAGAAAAAAAAATGGAATATAACTAATATCCAGCCCACGCTCCACAAAAAATTGTTTTTCAAAAAATGAACGAGCCCAAGCCCTCATAGAGCTTTATTTTTTAGTCGTTCATGTCGGTTAATAATATTTCTTGAAAATCCATCACACTTCTCGATTCCAACTGTTTTAAAATGTCTCGCCTTTGCTATTCATTCCACTCCATTGTATGCGATATGCGTTCCATTCTTTTGCATCTGTTATTCATTCCATTCCATTGCATCTCATATTCATGCCATTCCATTGCATCTGATATTCATTACACTCTATTGCATGCGATATTCATTCCGTTCTCTTGGATCTGATATTCATTCCATTCTGTTGCATCTCATACTCATTCCATTCCATTGCATCTCATATTCATTCTGTTCCATTGCATTTGATATTAATTCCATTTTATTGCATCTGTTATTCATTCCATTCTGTTGCATCTGATATTCATTCCATTCTGTTGCACCTGATTTTCATTCTATTCTATTGCATCTGATGTTCAAACCATTCCGTTCTATAACCGCTTACCACCAATGGGCAGAAATAAATTCATAGCTCAAGTATCCTCGAAATAAACGATATCCGCCTGCGTTTCGTGGGTGAGCAATATTGTCCAAAAGCCAGCCAGAGGCAACAAATATACACAAATATCGTCTGGGAGAATAAAGGCTATGTATTCTCTTTTCTCATTTGTCCTTTCCGTGGTTCGGAGTCTCTTGGGAATTATACTCTTGTACTGGCTAAATGAAGGATGAGAACATTGAGATGTAGCAGATGAAGGAGAAAGGCTCGTCCAAGCAGTGTCAGTTTTCACTCGTTTTAGTCTAGTGTGTCAATGGGTATGCAGTGTGTGGTGGCTTGGGGTCTGAGTGATGTTTGAACGAGAGATCGGCATGCTGTGAGTATGGCGGGATGAAGAAGGTAGATAGACAGACAGACAAACGGTTGGACGGACAGATGGATGAGTGGATGGATGGATGGATGGATGGATGGATGGATGGATGGATGGATGGATGGATGGATGGATGGATGGGTGGGTGGGTGGATGGATGGGTGGATGGATGGATGGATGGAGGAAAGTATGGAAGGGCGTATTAATGGACGGACGGACGGACGGACGGACAGATGGGATGGATGGATGGATGGATGGATGGACGGATGGATGGAGGGAGGGAGGGACAGACGGGCGGATAGACGGATGGATAAATGGAAAGATGGAAGGATGGAGTGAATAGAGTGTTGTAAACACGGAGGGATACATCAGAAAGTCCTGAGATCTTAAATCATTAAAATAAAATATGATAATGAAGCAAATGACGACAAACATAATTATAATACATTGTAATTCAACGCAGCACCGAAAGTTCGAGTTTGTGTGCTTGATATTCTTTCCGTATTCTTTTTCTCTTCGTTCTAATCTAACAGAAACATTATTGCAGTATGGACCTCTTTGTAAAAGACTTCTTTGTAGCCAGTACATTATAGCATCCTGGAGTACACTACAGGGATCTTTTGTGGCCTAATGTCTTGCCTTTGTGTAACAGAAGAGATCCCGGGCTTCATTTCCTGCGATGGTGTGAACTACTGAACAGTGAACGGTTTCTGTGTTCTATTGCGAACGCTTTCTCTCTCTTTCTGTGTGTTGACACAGCCCTTCAGCACGGACAGCCAAACATTGCTCCTGGCACTTCGATTTTCCCGACTTTTCTTTCTCTGCTTTTTACCTCTTTTCCCTCTGTCTCTCTCCTTTTTTTTCTCTTCAGATTTTCCTGTCTTTCTCTTCGTTTTTTTTAAAATTGTTCCCTGTTATGTCTCAGTGTGGCGATTATTCTTTTTTGTCGTTCTCATTAATTTTCTTTCTGTCATTCTTTCTTTCTCTCATTCTTTGTTTTTTTTCATCTCGCTTTCTTTCTCTTTCTATGTTTCTTTCTTTCATTCTTTCTTTTTCACTCTTTCTTTCCGTTTCTCTTTCCATGTTTCTTTCTTTCTTTTCCATTCTTTCTTTTTTTTCTTCCCTTTTTTTCCGTTCATTTTTTCTTCTCAGTCTGTGATTTCCGGACGTCTCGTGTGTAAGACAATTTTCAGTTATTTGTCACGAAACCTTAATTTGTGTTTTCAGACAGAGATGAATCCCAGTCTTTCTGTTTGCAGTTTTCTGACACTTTCCTTTCCATTTTAAAGTGTATTTGTTGGTCACGCAAGAGTTTCTGCATTTTTCAATTGAAGTTCATTTGCGATTGCTGTTATGATCATAGTCATCATCGTTTTTGTCGTTTTAGTCGTTTTTGTATTTGTTGTTGTTATCATTATCGCTTGCCATTTTTTGTTTATAACTGTCTTCATTGTCATCAGTGTTGTCTGTGTCAGTGTTAGCGATATTGTTATTGTTGTTGATGTTGTCCTTGTCGTCTTTTGTCATAATTGTTGTTGTCTCTTTGTTATTGTTTTTGTTTGCTGTTGTTGTTATTGTTTTTGTTTGCTGTTGTTGCTGTTGTTGTTGCTGTTATTGTCGTTGTCGTCGTCGTTATTGCTATCGTCGCTGATGTTTATATTGCATTGCGATTATTGCTGTTGTGATTAGCCTTGCGTCATCATCACTGTCGTCGTTGTCGTTATTCTTGTTGTTGACAGTTTTTGGTTGTTGTTAGTTACACATATTCTCACCCACTCTTTAGCCAGCCAGTCTTTACAAACGTGACACCGGTTATCGTATCTGTGATCTGGTCACATAATAGCGTAAGTCAGGGGTTCCCAGCCGGTGAGTCGCGATCTCGAAGGGTCGCGAAGCCGTGGCAGGGGTCATCGCGTAGCCTTGCTTGAAGTGGCTTAGGATAAATTTAATTTTAACTCATCCGATTACATTTTTTTTATGCTCTTACATATTTTTTGTTTGTTTGTTTGTTTTTGTCTCAGTGAAAAAAAAACCGCGTATTGCAGTGGTTTAGTATCAATAGATGACATTAGTGTGTTAATAAATAATCACAGGATTCTTAAATCCATTTTTTGTTAGCACTACACAAAATAGAATGTACAACAAGCTACTGATAGCAGCTTTTGGGTAAGGGTTCGCGAGTGCAAAAACGTTGGGAACCACTGGCGTAAGTAGTCATAATATCTGTTGAGTCTTTGAGTTGGAGAGATTAGACCGGACACACATAATTATTATCTCTTGTGTGCTGTATACTAAGGTCAGTGGATCTATACACAGTCTGTGTTTTCTCTCTTACCAGCATCACAGTCACAATAAGTCTCACTCATGGCAAGGTGGAGAAACGTGGTCAACAATTGCTTTTCCATCCGTCAATTCTCGCCCATCTCTCAGTCGATCTGTCTAGTTTGTAGCTCTATGTGTTTGTTTGTATAGAAGAGTCTTCTTCAGTCCACCAATCTTACTTTCAGTCCATCCATCCATGTCAGTTTTCTTCTCCAGTCGCTAGTCAGCCAACCTGTTCGCTCTTCCTCTCTGGCTACTCTTTTCTTCTATACTCATTTTCTTTGTCTGTCTATCTATCTGTTTATTTGTCTGTCTGCCTGACTGCCTGCCTGTCTTGCCTGTCTGTCTATTGTCTGTCTTCTGTCTGTCTGTCTATAGCACTTCTCTTAGTCCGCCATTTCGTTTTCGCCATCGATCTGTATCATTTTCATACCCGCTTCTTCTCCCCCTTGAACAGTGTCCCTTTGTTTTGTCACGCTATCGCAGTTAGGTGAGGATCCATCTCGTGATTTCGTCACTTGAGTTGCCCGTACTGAATGCCCCAACACGAAGTGCTCCCACGATAGACGTCAGATCACATTAGAGAGACTTGAATCCCACGGGGAGCAAAAAACTCCGGCTTGTGTCTTTCTGTATCCACATAACCTTCTTTACAAAACCGTCTTTACCCCTCGAGAAAATAAATTTAGTTCTGCTGTCTTTGTTTAGACATAAAATAGTCTATAAAATGCAGTTGAAATAAAACGATGCAGTGCATTGTCTTTTTATACATGCAATAATTCTGGGAATTATTAGGCGTCAGCTCCTTGGCCAAAAAAAAAACAAAAAACTCGTGAGTTCGGAATTTGAATTCTATTGGGGAATGGGAAAGATTAGAAGATTGGAATCTGCAGGTTTTTTGTTGTTGTTGTTGTTGTTGTTGTTGTTTACACCAATGACTTAACAGTCCCCTGCCTTCTTAGGTAGAAAAGTCCGACGTCTAGCCTTATATAATAAAAACGAATATATTTAAGTGTCTGCGTTACGCATACGTTAAGAACCCTTTGCAGTTGAAAATCGGATGAAGAGTAGGCGGAGACGATGCTGTCCTGGCAGAATTTTCCAGATTCCAAATTCGAATTAACAGGAGTTCTTATCTTTTATTACCAACCTGAACACGCACTTAAGGCAGAGATAAGTTTACTTTCTTAGGATTGAAAGGCTACATACCTAATTTTAAAAAATCATAATTTATATACATGTTTTTTAAAAGATGGAGAAATAACTGAACTGTGATGAAAAACTTGTTTTGTCAACATCTGTATCAGAGTACTGGGTAGGGAAGCGTGATCTCTCGTCTTGCAGAAGTTCAGAGCCCTTCTTTCTCTTTCGATCTTTTTTTTTCAAAGAAGTAAAGATAGTAGACTTTTCTCACGCGTGCGTCGTATCACTTTAGAGAATTCTCGGCAGTCTCAAATGTCGTTTCAAGAATTGATGAAGACGGCACTTCACTTCAGGGCAGAATTTCCATCCGCGTCTCTTTCTCCAATTATGAATATGGCTTCATTGAAAGTGAACTTAACAAGGAAGAAAGGTGGGGGGGGGGGGGGGGGGAGAAAGAAAGAAATGGAGAAAGAGGAGAAGGGGGGGGGGGGGAAGGAGGAGAGAGAGATTTAAATTACACACACAAAAACAGTCTGAAACTATTGGACTTCATGTAAAAATTTCCTCCGGCCATATTGTCATCCAACTGAAGATCAACCTATTTTTCATTGTCTTTTTCATCAAGCTCTTTGTCTACATATTTAATCGTACAGATAATGAAATATGCTCATATTATATCGCCTGCCCTTTTTGCACACATCTGGTCTTGTTTCACCCTTCTCAACACTGCTAGTTTTTTGTATGCTGACCACCGAAATAATCGTCTGTAGATGGCTGAAAGGCGTATTATAACATAACCGTAAATCCTATGCTGTCGTTGATTCATTGGCCTTTCTGACTATCTTCCTGTCTTCTTATACGGAGTCAATTTATTGCAGTTTTTGTCCCGACATTAAAATCAGTTGTCCTTGTTTTCTTGGTTTTACCGCGTTTTCCTACGATAAACTGCACATTCATTATTTTCTTCTCTCTTTCCTCCTTGATTTCTTCCCTCCTACGTTCCCCTTCTTTTCATCCTTCCTTTCTTTCCATCTGTCCCTCCTTCCCCCCTTCATGTCTTATTTCTTCCTCCTTCCGCCTTTCCTTTTTTCACTCATTCCTTTCACTCTTCTTTCCCACCCTTACTTCCTCCCCGCCTCATCCTTCCCTTCCTGCTTTCCTTCTTTCCTTCTTTTCTACCTTCCGCCCTGTCTTTCTGTCATCTTTCTGTGATCCCCCCCCCCCACACACACACACTTCCCCCTCCGTTTGTTCTTTCTTCATTCCTTCCTTTCTTCCTTCTCTCCTGCCTTCCTGAGTATCTTCCTCCTTCCTCAGTACCTTTCCTGCCTCGTTCACTCCTGTTAGCAACAGCCATAGACAACATTTAAATAGTTTTAGTCTGAAGAAATAGTCAAGTCAGTCATGAAACACGTCTTCAGGAACGACAACCCGAGCTATTGAATAACTCGGCCGCATTTCTTTTTTGTTCCTGTTTTTCATGGTTGTCTCCCGTATGTTTGTAGCCGCACTGTAGTCTTGGTCCAGCCTATCACGTCGCATCCTTATCAGGTTTTTTTTTTTTTTTTTCATTCTCGGTCTTTCGTTCTTTCTTCCTTCGTTCTTATATTAATCATTCAGAATTCGATCAATCGAAGGATATCATACGGGACAAACATTGACAGGGCCTGTCATTTGCAACGTTCTTTTTCTTTTCCTTTCTTTCTTTTTTTTTTTTTTTAATTTTCCGTCTATAATTTGAAATCTGCCACATTATAAGACTGCTGAAGAAATTGATTAAGCCAAATTTAGCGCACTGCATCGATACATAATGCGAAGAAGGAAAAAGAAAATAGAGTTACGGGAACGTTTGATAAAAAGCTATCCTGCTAGTAATTACAATTATACAAGTACGAATACTTCATTGGCCCATTAGGAGAGATGTTGTGACCAGTGTTACTTTACAAAGAGAAAGGAAAGAAAAAAATTCACACACGCAGCATTTACAGTATACAATTATGCGATTCTATCTCTGCAGGAAAATATCGAATGGTAGCCTTTCTTAGGATCGGCAGTACTAAAAGTAGGTCTGCTGAATATATTTGTATGATACAGACATATGTACAACACAGCAATCCACTGCTTACTTTTCAAATCATAGTTGTATATGGAGTGAATTTTGCGTTCTTTTGAACAGGATGAAAAGCTTTTTTGTTTTTTTTATTTTGTTTTCAGTGATCAGTATTATTAGTATATCGTTATATAATTGTTATTACCGGTTTTTTTTTTCTTGTTCTTTTTGCAAGTTATTATTTGCTGTTATTATCAGTTGTGAGGATCCTCTTGTTCTAAGATAATTCTGGCTATTTTGTATGTACCTGTATGTGGTCAGAATAAGAAAATATAGAGGTTTTAGAAATATTCCCCGGACGACTGTGTCTGCCCTTTAGCTCTTGAAACGACTTTGGGGTTACTTATTTTTAAAATCGCCCCCCCCCCCCCCTTGGGACCTCTTGACTTTTACATCCGCATCAGAGAAGCCATGATCAGATTTCTCGATCTGAAAAGCCAGAGAACAAGCGCGGCACTGAAAAATGAGCTTGAATTTTTTTTTCCTTTCTCCATCCTCCCCTTCCCCTTCTCCACCCCCACCCCACTCCCACCCTAGCCACAACCCCTAGCGATTCAAGCATTCGACCAGTTGACCTCAATTTGATTTTGCAAATAATTTTCAGAGATTGGTTCGGCAAATACCATTCATGGCGTACATTCCTCATTTTTCTTTCCCTCATGTCTTTATTTTTCTTGTAGGTTATTGTTATTCCATTAACTTGTACAATGCGCTGTGATCTATGTAAAGTATGACTAATCAAGTCCGGAAATGAAAAACTTTTAAGACCATTCTGTTGAAGGAAATTATCCCATAGAAATCCAACAATAAACGGAATTTCTTCACAATATATATAAATGATCCGTCCAAACGGTTTAAAAATTGACCAATTCTCCGAAATATCACGCTATTTGTTAAAGGTCCAAGAACATTGAGTAGAAGATGTTTCTCCGCTCCTAAAAGAGGGATTAGATTCTATTTTCTTTGTCATTCGGAAGTATTCCAGTCCTCAGGGGGAATAATCTGAGGAAGGCGAGACTGAGGCTGTCACGAGATTTGTCACGCGAGAGAGATTGACGTTCTCCAAACCGGATCTCTCTGTGGCCAAGTTTCCGTTCTTTTTTTTTTGTGTGTGTGTCTGGGTGTTTCCCGTCTTGTATGGACCAACAAGACAAAGTCGCATATTTTGAAAGTGGGATGATGTTGGGATTATTATTACAAGTACGTTGGATCTGTGCATATCAGATGGAAGAGATACAGAATATAGCAGAAATCTAGGCTAGACAATGTATCAATGTAGTAGCATTCTTCTTTGTATTTTAAGTAGTCTAAGACGCACTTGCCCTCATATTATTAACTTCTTCATGGTCAAGATTATTTGAACATTTATTCAGCTGTCTCACCTGCGTTGTAATCAATATCCTTGCCAGGATTTCAAAGATCTGTAACCTTTGGGAAAGTGAGCATTTATGTTTCCACTGTGCTATGATCAAGTCATTCATTGGGTCTAGGAATCTGAGCGTTGAATGACTGACTAGTTCCAGCGGATATGTCCTTGATAGCTAAAGAGTTAACACGAGGAGACAGAGCATATCATATACACTTATGACGATTAAAAAAGTTGGATGAGAAAAGAACAGATGGAACATGGAGAATAATTATTTAGAACGGAATTGTTTAAGACAGATAAGACAAATACCCCCCCCCCCCCCCCCAACCCCTTCCTCTCCATCCCCGCTTCTATTTTTCTTAACGCAAGATGAATATTGGTATTGTTGTAAGTAAGATGACCATAATTATGGCACACCTTAGGTCTATTACGAATATTGCATGACAGAATAGCAAAGAGGAAAGAGGCGAAATACTCAAGCTGGAGGCAGAAAACGTCGCTTTGTTCTTCTCATAACCCAAGGCAGGGAAACTTACTGGTATAGGAAAAATTTAGATATCCTACCCTGTTATTTCAGAGCAGTTTGGTAGTAAAGCAAGCAAATTCGAAGACAAGAAACATAATTTTTATATATAGAGTGAGAATAGATAGGATATCATTGTTTCACTAGAGTTTTCTATTCATGATTAACGAAAGACGAACTGGGGGATGTCACAGTAAGGGAAAATTCGAGAATAGAGTTCTGAATAACCTTGGACAAGTTTGATTGTAATAAACGCAAGCCAAAGACAGGAAGCATTAAAGGATTCCATGGGGCAGACAACGTTTTACTCGTATCACACACATACCTCCATTCATTATACAGCTCCAGACAAACCTTGGGTTATCACCAAAATTTGAGATTGCGATACCAACCCGCTAGACAAGTCTGATGGAAAAAGAAAGCGGGAATAGGAAACATAATGTTAATGTGGGATTGCATTGCATTGTTATAATAGAATTCCCATTTCATTGTATGTCTCGGGAACTGAGGTATGATTGCAAAGGAACATAATTTAAGATCAGTGTGCCCAATGACACCAGACAAGACCGGTGGATAAGGCAGCAGTAGAAGACAGGGGAAGAATGGGGGAAGACTCAACCTAGCACTGTTACATTGGATATCCCTGATACGAATGTGTTGGTGTGCAAAATGAATTTTCATCCTCTTTATATTGAAGCAAAAGAGTTCGAAAATTTGCCAGTTCCACCTGTGTATTCAATTTTTTTTAATGAGATGGCTGAAAGATGTAACGAATATCGATGAATTCAATTTTTATCTAAACGATTCTTCAGCTTGTTTTTATTTTATTTCTTTTACTGCATTAAATTATTTACTGGTTGACAGTCCGTCGTATCTTAAGACACGTCTATAGACTTATCTTTCATATCAATATGAGCAACAAAATGAGAATATCTTACTTAACGGCTGTAGGGAAAGTTGGATTGAAAAATAACAAATCCGAGATTTAAAATAAATAAATAAATAAAAATAAATGTTTTGTAGAAAATTAAAAAAGATAAAAGATGGATAGGAGATATTCCTAGTTTTAAACAATTCAAAACTAATTTTTGGTTTATTGTAGGAATAAAATGACAAACGGTGTCCTCGAATTCAACAACAACAGGAAAGTTGAATGGTGAACAGGAGATAAAAAGACCACATTACAGAGACGTAGCAGAGGCATAACATAGCGACAGGCGAGCTTTTTCACATAGTCACATGCAGTTATACTGTTGTAGTGAGAAATGTCGGAAATTGACTTACCCAACAAAATCACGAGAGTTTGATGGAGGAATAAGCAAACTGAAGGACCTTATTGAGTCAAAGACATCTGCTTGAGAAAGCAAATTTGCTATTGCGAAATGTCCCCAGCAACGACAGGAGTATGACAAAATGATATTGATGGTGTCAATGCTAATAATGTTGCTGGTGATGTTGGCGAGTTCAGTCAGTTTATTCTATCTTTAGATTATCAGTTCTCCAGATTGTTATTTCTTGAGTCGATGACCGGTTGACGATCCTTGTCTTCTATATTGAGTGATGCTCATGATGATGATAGTACTAAAATCATGTAAATTTCCCACCTTTCTCTTACATATACATCGGTCTTTTTTCTTAAACCTTTTTTGTTTTGTTTTGTTTTGTTTGTTTTTAAAACAAACACTCATTTTTCTCTCATTAAGTGCCGAAGAAATAGATCAATATGTCTCAAGAGTTGTAGCCACAGTCTCTTGAAAAAAAAAAAAAAAAGCAGCTTTGACAAGAACGACTTTTTGTCTTGGCACGCATCATTATGTTATGTTGCCTTATCAACGTAGACCTACCCTAATCACTTGCTCTTTCTTTATAGATTTATAAAATCTCCTTCTCTCCTCTTCCGACCTCGTCTATCTTTATCTTACGTCATTCTGAGCTCGCCAATTTTCTACGTAATCCAACGCCTTTCAAATGTCTCAGACTACAAGACAATCCTCTCCTCCTCTCCAAATCCCCAAGCCTATCCATATTTACCTCAGCCTATGTCTAGAGATCTCTACCCCAGGGGACGTATCATCCATTTATATCTATGCAGGAGACGGTGGTCCAAGCCAATAGATGGAAAAGAGACACACACAAAAGTCCATCTATAAGCAGCCTGTATCATGTCCGAGCCACGAAATTTCCAGTTCAGCACGCACGTTTCTTTCCATCTGATTGGTTGATCAAATGGTTATATGCAAATATAACAATGGAGACTGATTGTGGTGAATGGCGAGCACATTGTCATGAGAATATTTATCAACTGGATAGTTGAATTTGATGGAACGAGGATATGAAGAAGCCAGTGCTAGGATGAAGCAGAGAACGCAGAAGAGAGGTTTGTGGACTTATTTTGGAAGTATTTCTTAAATATCGTTTGTTTCCGATTCCATTCAGTGCTCTGTAAGTATCCGTTAAAATTAAATAGAAAAAAATAAAATATTGATCCAAGATAGCATGGGATTTGGCGATGAATAAATGTGATTTAGCTTTCTTTCTCTACTGTATATCAGATGGATCACTGTAATATTTGAAAATCTCTTCATCATACTTAAGTCATCTCATCTCCAGTGGTTCAAGAGAGTAGAGAGATTATCTCTGACCTGGCGTTGTAATGATATCTGGTAGTTATTTATCAGTGACCATCATGGCATTTCCAAAGAATTTCACACAGTTTCTCTTCTGCATCAATGTTCAGCACCCCAATCAAAATCAGCTGTCCTCATCATCAATCACTGTGCAGTTATTGTGGTTATTTTCTTGTATTTCGACTTTTCATTTCCTTTGGTTACCAAACTCCTCTTCTTTTGAGTACTCAGACATTTTTGCATTTGATAACAATCCTTTTTGATATGACCCAGAATGAAGTAGCAGCTATGGCAAAATTTGCACTACTGCCAGTGAATCGTTGTGGTGAGTTCTGCAGTAATTACGGGCAGGACTATGTTATGATATGTTTACGCTTTTCAACCTTTTGCCGGTGGTTATCTTGTAAGTTTGTGTCTCACCTACGATCTGGCCCGAAAGAGAGGACAATAATAAAAGCCATGTTTTCGTGAAAACCGAGAAAAAGAGAGAGAGAAGAGAGAGAGAGAGGGAATGCAACTGAAAACGTGATGTCTTGAATATGAAGAAAAAATGAGTGGCTCGATATTGATAATATTGGTCGATTTGTTTGGCAGCCATGATGCTGGTTAATACATGTCTGTCCGCCTTGAGGATAATTCATTTATAGAAGATAGGACAGGGAACAAAACACCCCTATAGGTTAATCCAATATGATCTTGAATAAAATAATTGCACTGGGAATTTCATGATATCAAAAATATTTCATTATTGCAAATACATGTTCCAAATTATTTTGTGAGGCGCGGTGTGCTCAGACATATTCGGCATCCTGGCCAAGACCAGCAGTAAGGATATCCGATATTTCAAGGAGATGACACTGATTAGAGAGAGAAATGGGGGGGGGGGGAGGCATGGAGGAAAATAGATATAGATAGATAGATAGATAGATAGATAGATAGATAGATAGATAGATAGATAGATAGATGGATGGATGGATGGATGGA
>JBCEWB010402531.1:0-10240 GCA_039654565.1 Peronia peronii
TAGATAGATAGATAGATAGATAGATAGATAGATAGATAGATAGATAGATAGATAGATAGATAGATAGATAGACATAATAATATAGTAACTTACTAAATATACTATTTTAAAAGCAACCCTATGCTACAGAAATTGCGTTTTTGTTTTTTTATATAACTATTTGTTCTTTATGTTATATTTTAAATATAACGCGTTCCGGGGTAAATAATGCCTGGTAGTTATTTATCATAGAAGTTATGAAGAATGTCCGCACATCTGGAAAATTGTGTACAGTACGAAGAAAGGAACATGTTTACAGTAAATTAGTAGCTTTATTATAAATCTAATTACTGTTGCATCACTAGTGGGCTCCTCTGTCTACGTGATGGAACCAAGAAACATAAAATAAATTCTTTCGCCAATGTAATGTTGTTCATAATGCCTGTTTTTGACATAGCCTCTATTTCAATCATTTTAAATACTTACATAGCGTTTTACAGATTTTCATTTGTCTAAGCATCAGAAACTTAAATCTAAAATCGTAATTTGATTGAATTGACAGGTGACACTGTGCTCATAATATACATAGGTTTCAGTCCCTCCCTTCCCCACTTTTGCCCCAGATCCCCATCGATATTATTGCTTTCATTTGTCCTGTTGGTGCTATTTATTGTGCATGATAATCTTATTTTCTACCAGATACTATGTATGTCTATATCACCCTTTGTGAGAGGTCAGAGAGAGAGAGAGAGAGAGAGAGAGAGAGAGAGAGAGAGAGAGAGAGAGAGAGAAAGAGAGAGAGAGAGAGTTGCATGATTGAGTGATTAAGCGACTGCTCCTTGGCGAAAAATTTACGTCGCTGGTTCGAAATTCGAATCCTACCGGGAGATGGGAAAGATTTGAAGATTAGAGCTGTATGTTTTTTCTTTTGTTTTGTTTTGTTTTGTTTTGTTTGTTTATTTGGTTTTTTTTTTTTCAGTCGCTCAACGGTCCGCTGGCTTTTTGGGATGGATGGATGGATAGATGGATGGATGGATGGATGGATGGATGGATGGATGGATGGATGGATGGATGGATGGATGGATGTTACTATCTGTTGTGTTCTGTGCCTGTCCATATTCTTCACAATATACAATTCTTCATCATTTCACATTCGTAGCAATATATCAGTGTCGTCCTCCAAGTAGTGATTTGCTTTCTCAGTCCCGTCACCTTCCTTAGAGTATCATTGATTTGGATTGTCGACCCATGAAAGTACATTGAAATTATTGGTATGAGAAAGTTGCAATTTGACTCTCAATTCCCAAACTGTCTTTACGTGCCAGGTTCACAGGAAGTTAATAAACGTAATGTCAGTTTTCATTAATCTGGTGTTTTATGTCCAGACAAATGCAATTTGCTCAAAACAGTGACAGTGCACAAGAAAATTAAATTTCCAGAGTGATTATCCTCTCCTATTTTCAGTTTTATGTTGCGTGATGTCACTTTTTTTTTTTTTTTTGTCCTTCAGTTTTCGTATTTTCTCAATAATATATGTACCAAGCCGAACTGTTGCAAAACTAAAGATAGCTTGAAAGATCATTTCATAAATGATGAATTGGGCATGATGCAAATTTATAGACGCCCCTAGTGCACTTTAAAAAGCTGTTTCTTCATTAAAGACCAACCATTGGCCTACTAAGTGGGTTTGGTATTAGACAATAGACCTAATCAGGCAATATTAGACATGGTTCATGCAGCTTATACATTTGTTTGTTTGTTTTGGCTGACTCCCTTTGTACGCAGGTCATATCTGAACTTTGGGATTAATTAATCCACTTAACTCAATGGCACGCGATGGGTTATAAGGCATCTTCAGATGTATATGTGTAAGTATATGGGTGTATGTTTATGTAAGTTTGTTTATTCGTGTGAAGAATTTTTCCTATATGCATATGTCTGCTTAATTTTGTGTATCTGTGTTAGAATACATATGAGTGAGTTTATGTATGGACACAATATTCATAGATCTATATTAACTGATTGAGAAAAATATTCGTGGCTGCCATCCAGACTTTTTCACTGGAATATAATGTATTTGATATTTTAACCCCTAGACCAGCGGTTCCCTGACTTTTCAGACTGCCGCCCATTGGCCCTCAGACGACTTTCGCATCCCCCTCCTCATCCGCCCTCTGCCCACATACACGCCATATGCACACACAAATCGAGAAAATTTTTAAGATTTCTCTTGAGTATTAGTAACACAAATAATAACAACAACAATAATAACAATAATCAAAGATGATGTAATGAGGAAACAAAGAAAAACATTTAAAAAAAAAAAATTTTTTTCATCATATAGATCACTATTCGGTAGTGAACTTTTCAAAATTTTGTCACTCGTGTTTCAAATAACAATTATTATTATTATTAATAATAATATTATTATTATTATTTTTACAAGGCTTGTTTTACTTATACATCTACCTCTTGTGGCAAAGAGAAGCATTTTGGCTGATGGTCAAAATGGCTCATTGATCAGGTTCATTTTGTTTCCATATGAGTGTGCGCTATTTCACCGTGCGTGTGGAGAGGCTTATCATTGTGTGTCACTGTAAGTGTGTGTAAAACTTACGCCTCCAAGTTCTAAATTTTATCATCATAACTTAGCAAAGTTGATACAAACGCAGTTCTGAATGGCATTTTATTTTTTCAGTATGCATACATACATGTAGATAGTTAATCATTGATCTTATGCGACGTAAAGAACAGCAATGTGCGATAAGCCAGCAGATTATGCCCACGTATCCCTAATTCTAACGACATTGCCCCTCTGGCCATTCTCCAGCTATCCTTCGCCCCTCGCCCCCCCCCCTCCCCGGACTCCTAAACCTTTCAGTTTCCCTTTGGAAGTCCCCCTCCCCCCCCCCTCAGGGGGGGGTACCGCCCACTTTGAAAACCACTGCCCCGTTGGTATCAGGAAGTCCATCCGTTCTATCCACGTGTTTTTTGTCCAATGTACGAACAATACTTTTTTATTTTATTTTTTGTTTTGCGACTTGCAAGGGGACTCCAAAGGCAAGGAATGGCAAGACAACATCCCAAAACAGACAGGATTGAGATCTGCTGATTCTTAAGTAAAAGAATAGTGTAGAACAGAGAATACTGGAGGAATTTAATGGGTCGCCTCATCTTCATATAACTCCCTCTTTGTGCTATATCGGCAGAGGTCTAGAGAAAGGTGAAGGTAATGGTGAGGAGGAAGGTGGTGAAATAGGGGTTCCTCTTAAATCGCATTCTAATTTAAAATGTCTTTTTATTGTTGTTGTTTGTTTCCTTTTTTTCCCCTTTTGTTTCGTGTTCTTACTTTTAAATCTCACAAGTTGCACAAACGTATTTGAACGCAGCAGAAGCTATCATTGACAATTATAGGGGTAACTCCAATATCGCAGTGTGATTGATTCAACTTGTGCTTTTAAAAAATAATTTGGCACTTGGATCTCGCTTTGTAGATCTAGATCTATGTTATACATGTTGTTATCGGGGATTAACAGCGAGTGTGTGTATAACTATGTATTTATGTATGTATATATATGTGTGTATGTGTGTGTGTGCGCAGGCGCATGTACATTCAGAGGACACTAATGGGTGTCTGTGTGATTACTTGACAACAGTCTTTCAACAGGTTCTAACGTACTCTCACAAAAAACGTCTTTTTCCTGTCGACTCTGCTCCCAGATAACCATGATTTAGTTTACAATCTCTCTTTTTCAGTACTGAAATGAACAAAATGCAGTTTTTACAGACTGAAGTGATGCAACAGATGAAAATTCCGAACGAGTTCATCGGTGACGAAATACATAAAGCTTTTTGTCCGGATAGACTAGCATTGCAGTACTGATGCATAGAATGATGTCCCCTTGCCCGAATTGATTACCAGTCATACTAAGAGTACATTTACAACATCTTTTTTTTTTTTTTTTATTACCCATCATAAGGCAATTTCAATGGAGATTTAGCCAAAATCTATACCATAACGATGAATAAGCCATCTATCAAATCCTACTCTTGGCAACGATCGGCTGGCCACGTGGTTTGCATGACGTCATAGTTCAAAGTCTGTTCGATCATGGAGGCAATGTTCGTTTTCATTCGATTTCACCACGTATAATAGGCCTACCTACACACGCATAGTGAAATGGGGCATACTCATATGAATACAAAATCGCCTGATCAATGAGCCATTTTGGTATCAGCAAAAGTGCTTGCCTTTGCCAAGCACAAGAGGTAGGTGTATTTATAAGACAAACATTGTGAAACAAAAAAGACAAAAGTAAAAAAGAAATAACCTTTTCTTGTTATTTGAAACACGGGTGGGGAAAAATTCTAAAAAGTTCACCACTAGATATATGCTAAAAACGTCCCCTCCCCCCCCCCCCCCCTTTTAATGTGACAGTTTTTTTTTCCCTTACATATTTCAAATAACAAAGCTTAAGTGATTTTTTCCCCTTCTTTACAGCGCTTGTCATAATATAGGGGGCTTTTACTTGGCAAAGGAAAGTAATTTAGTTGGCTGAAAAAAAAAAATAGGAAGTAATTTAGTTGGCTGAAAAAAAAAAAAAAACTCAATTGAGAAACTCACTTGCTCATACTCATGCAAAATACAACTTACAAATACAGTACCTGCTGCCTAGTGCCCATTTGGCCTACACTTAGATTAAACACACATAATTGTCCATCTTCATTCCTAAATTTACACTGATGATATATTTAGATCTAGTCAAAGTTAGCACAGTAACGTTTTAATCACACAAACTCAAACAGTATTAATTTAGAGAACACTCGATTCAGGTATACTCAAATAACAATGCACTAATGGTAAAGTACTCGTAATCAGTCATCTTCTGAACATAGATCTGCTTACTGACACAAACAAATTACTCACACTTATGCATTCGACGCACTTTTAACACATGCAAAAACACATACACGCACACGCACACACACATACAAACACACATAATAACAAGAAAAAACAAACAGTGATACACAACTACAACAATAAGGCGGCGGCAACGAGAATCATGACATCAAAAATGAAGAAAAAAAACAACACACACACACACACACAAAAGAAATAAACAAAGAAACAGACACACACACAGATCTTGATCAGATGATTAATGCTGAATGTCTGTGATTAAATTTGAGTAATTTCACAGAACAATCACGAGTGTCCGTATTTGTATCTGTTCAATCCTCAGGGTAGAAAGAGTCGCACCAAAAGAACAACAATCAAACACAAGATACACACACATGTATACACACTTGTCAAAAGTAATATGGTCACTGCTGGACGTGTATGTCTGTGCATTTACATATCTCCAGACACACATATATACATACACACACATATACATACCCACATCCATCCATCGATCCATCCATACCATCCATACATACATACTGTATACATGTACATGCTGGTATTAACTAACATAGTCTATGTGTGTGTTTATGTAGCTCTGTCTTGTGTGAGGTGAATTGGTGCATTGATTGATTGATCGATTGATAGATTGGTTTGTTTGATTGATTGACTGATTGATTGGCTGATTGATTGGTCTGCAAGTGGCCTGCATGTCAAAGCAAAATGGACTGCGATCTGTTACGTGTAGATCTAGCTCTTTACCAACAATTAAATTTTCCCCATGAGTGAAGGAAGCTCTACGTCAATGGTATGCACTGTAGCTAATCTAGCTCTTGTTCTACATTTTCAAACACCAACAATAAGCCTATGTATGTTTGTATGTGTGTGTGTGGGGGGGGGGAAGGGGTATGAGTGGGCATAAGTGTATGTTTGTATGGGTGACTAGTAATATCGGGCTTATATCACTCTCACACAGCTTTCACGAGTGATTAAAATTGGCAATAAATTATGGCCGGAAACAGAGACAACAGCCAATTGGACATTAACCCTGAAGGTATCAACACTAGAAACTGCAGGAGTTGCCAAGGTTTCTGCAAGTGGTGATGACATTGATTTTGGATTCTATTCATGTTTAAGGAGTGCCATTGAGACAGTAAAACATAAATAAGTAGGTTCACAATGTTGGTATACTGTGTGCTGTTTGGAAGAGAAGCTGTCGCCTACAAGATACTGGGACAGAAGACTGTGGCCCTTTGTCCCTTGGTCATAACATCACATGCAACACTGAAAAAAAATAATAGATCTAATATTTGCTGTTGTTGTTGTTTTTCCTCGCGGGATGTTTCCATTCTTATTTTAGTTGTCTCATTCGTCAAACTGTTGAACTTACATGGTGCAAAATACAAATCAAATAAATTTTAAACCGTCCTGTGGGGAAGAAAAAGGAAAACATCCATTTTCAAAAAGGTGTTTCACGTGATGATATGCTATAGGGACAAAATGTCACGACCTTCTGTCAGAGTATGATATAAAGTATAGCATAATGAGCGGGTATCTAATCACATCCGCCCCTTGGCGATGGTAGGTATAAAATGGGTTTAAGCACCTTGCTGCATTCTGCCCTCTTTTTCATCACTTGTGTTTTTCCAGTCTATTAGCCCAGTTATCGGTACATATAAGATCCAGCTGCTTAACCCATAGTGCGTAGTCCAACCATCCTTACGGCCTGTTCGGGCCTGACAAGGGGGCTGTTCAATTCCATAAATAATTCAGGCAATGAAATTACAAAGAATAAACATACAAAAAATAAACAAACAAACAAACAAAACAACAACAACAACAAAATCAAACAAACATACAAACACGACAACAACAGCAGCAACAAGCGATACGGATCAAGATCTATGTCAGATAAAGAAAAATAAAAACAATAACAGCACAACAAAGAAACAAAAAGTAAAAACACACATTTCCAGGGGAAAACAATAATAGCTCTATATAGATATGAATGCAGTCTCCAAAAACGAAAACAACCCCATTTTTGGGATTGCTACGGTTAACACAAAAGATGTTCCTCAGACCAAGTAGATTGCCCAGTCGTGCCACTCAATGAGTTAAAGAAATTTGTTCAGAACGCCCACAACACTATTATTGCCGACATGAAATCCAATGTTCTCCTTGCATGACATACGCAGAGAGATTAAATAGACGTGCGTGCCGAAGTACGATAACCATCAAGTACAGTGCTGGCGATAAGAGAGAGGAAATTAGGAAAATCAACAGATCTATTCCGTCCACGTGATAGGCGTATGGGTCATGGTGGCCTAGACAGTAGTAGATCTAGTCTACTGCCATTCAAATTTTCACCATCAACACTAGTACTAGACTATATGCAGGGTCAGCACGCTCATTTAATCTGAAAATTTTAATGAGAAACAATAGGGTACCAATCCCACATCCTCAGGGTCAGCTTGTGTACGAGGCTTTCGTATACCGAAGTCAATTTTAGGGTCAATCGTGAGACTGAATTGTCAATGTCATAGCACCTGAGAACCATATGGTACGAGTTGGTGTAGATACAGAGTAAGAACTTTGGGATTCTTAGAGGAAAAATGAAACTTCAAAGTACTCCAGTTTGATGTAAATGTTAACATTTTTAATAAGTCGTCTCTTCTCATAATCATAAGATCTCGAAATTTTGACTGAAAAAACAAACAAGCAAACGTCCACAAATAATGTTTATTTTTGTATAGGCCTGTCTTTTTGCTCCATCATTCAAATTTATCTTTCCTCAGAGCTCATTCTAAGATTAACTGAGTTCCAACTAGCCTTCCTGAATTCTCGCTTCCTTTCTCAATCTTGTATATTTAAGTCTATTATTATGTTCGATTCATATTGTTTACGTCTCATCCACTCCACCTACTGTCAGGAGCCGATCTTATCAGGTCTTTTTATAACTGATATTGTCATGAATCACTTTGTGTGTTAAAATTTCTAATCTTAAAAGTTCTAGATCTTAAATCTCACTGAACATAGACGTACCAACATAAAAAAAAACAAAACTCATTCTTTTCCCCTTCCTCTTTCCATCCCTCCCCTTTCCACCCCCCCAACACACACACACACAACCCATCCCTCTCTCTTTTCCTCCCGACCCCATTCCACCCCTTCAGTTTTCTGTCTCATTGTCAAACTCATTCCGGCTGTCAATATACATGTATATGAACAATGTATAAATCGCTTTTATTCTCGTGTTGCGTGTTCCGTGACTTTCTAGCTGGTTTCTTCTCTGACATATATGTCTTTCTTACATGATCAAACGAACCTTTGGAGTGGCAGAGAATGTCTCTCTAGAAGACATAAATCATGGTCTACACTGTAAAGTAAATGAACAAATAAATAAATAACTAAATAAATAAATATTTTTTAAGAAATGAAAGAAGAAAGAAAGTAAATAAAAGGAAGAAACCAAAAAAAAAAAGAAAGAAAAAGGAACAAAAAAAATAGAGAGAAAACAAAGGAAAAAGAAGAAAGAATAAAAGAAAAGAGACAGAATAAGGGAAGAAAGTACGAAAGAGAGAGAAAGAAAAAATAGGGGGAAAAGAAGAAAAAAAATTAAATTAAATTCAACTAAATGAATTAAAATAAAATAATCTGAATAAGAAAAATAAAATGAAAGTGAAACAAAGCAAAATAAAAATAAGATAACAAATAATAACAGTAATGAACTTCTTGGCATTTGTCCGACTATCCACCACCGAACAATCCATTCCAATAGCCCCTGACCACGTCCGCTGTACCACGTCCACAGTTCAAAACCACAAACCGCTGTCAAGCAGATGGGGGTGTTGGCTAAATATAGCGCACTCGACATCTGAACTGCCCTATGTCCCCTCCGAAAAAGACCTGGTCACCCCGCCCCCCTCCCCCCCCCCCCCCCAAGTTTTATGTAACTGATGGTAGTGCCTAATTTTTGGCATCTGAAAATTCAGGATATATAATCATGTAGATATATATAGTGGTACAGTATTCATACTATTTTATAAGAGCATATTATGGAGGAAAATAATTCACACTGTTCTTTTACATGTTTACGGTACAATGACAAATTTTATCGCGGTGCATATTATTATCAAAGAGACTTTTGTGGAGAGCTAAAGATTTTATCTACAGTAGCAGTTAAAGTCTTAAATTGGTACCTCCTTGACCATTCTAAATACAAATAATGTCCATTTTCATATTGCAACACACAAAACTGTCGCTTCACAATTATTAGTAGATGAAAGTCTGTCAACACTGTCATTCTCTCCTCACGACTCGCAGACAGTGCATTTTGGCGCGACTCGGCCATTGTTGTGGGCTAACAATGCGTGGCATCAACTTTCCGCCGCTTTCTCTCGTTACGTGGCTTACGTGGCAGCGACAAGAATCGCTAATGTATCGTTGGTCCTGCCCATGGACGAAAATGAATTTGTAGAGAATGACTGTCATGCATAATTATTGTTATTACATGTATTTTAGCATTGAATTCATTTAATTTTTGTAAGGAGCTTGAAGAAAGGGAAATATAGAAAGGACAAATAGTCTAAAAAAGTACATACCACATACACCTGCACACATACATACCCACAAAACGGGAACAGAATAGTAATAAACAGATGGCTACTGATCTAAATCTGTTCAGTCTGTCAAGTCATTCAAAAATGGATGGAAACATGCCTACAGAAGGGATGGTAAAGTAGAAATTTCTCAGAATACCATAGTCAAACTTTCTCCGATCTCTATCTAATTGAAAGTGAAAATGAAACAGATGAAAAAAAAAAATGTCCCGCACACCGATACACGTGTGAACACACAGCATCCTATTACTTATCATTTCTTTTCTGACTAAACCTCATAACTTCAAAAATATACCCCTTTTATTTTTCTGCCCCAATCAGTACCACAAAGCAATACATATGCCAATGAAACAACAAAGTTGAACGATTATTTTAAAGTCTCCTTTATTAGAGAAAATAAAAACTCACAATAATAATGAAATCACCTTTTCATATTTATCCACTCTGCCTATTGTGGCTGAAGAAAAAAAAAAAAGATGTCACTTCAAAATGCCCCGAGTTTTCGTATCAAGGTCATGGTCATTATCTACTGTTCCCTCCCCGTCTGACCGCTGGACAGCCAAAGATTCCAGAACTAATACCCGCCTTTCTGCCCGACTCTTCACAAACAGAAGTGCCTCATAATAATATGCCTTCTATCATGCACATTTGAACTGGTTGTTGGTTTTAATCAAGGATCAAAACACGTACAAGCAGTACATTTTCTCCTGAACAAATATATTTGAACTTTATA
>JBCEWB010402642.1:0-20587 GCA_039654565.1 Peronia peronii
TTTGTTTGCAGTCGGGGAGCCCAACAAAATTTAGTCAGTGCCCCCCCCCCCCCCCCCTTCTTTTTTTTTTATAAACATAAGGACCCTTTATTCACTGGGATTTGCTTGGCCTATTTTCCTCCAAAGTCTGTGAACATGAGATTGATTTTTTTTTTTTTTTTTGTTCCCCAAATGTCTCATGGCTTTTATCTATAGGTAAAAAGAAACTCTTCATATCTTCAGGGCCATGAAGGACTGAATATGAAAATAAGCTGCTATGTTGGATTGTCTTTATTGTTAAAAAAATTGACACTTTGCAAGATGGTCGTACACCTTTGACTATGATTGTAGCTAGAGCTTGCAAAATAATAGTCCATCCTTTTCCCATCCCCATCTCCCCTCCTGCCAGCTGCCTCCAGCCACCAGCTCTCCTCCATGGTGACCTCTGCCAGCTCGGACAACCTGAGTGAGGACCAGCGCCTCATGCTTCGCCGTGTCTCTTCAGGCGTCTCCCTAGCCAGCCACACCTTCGTCACCATCTACTCCTCCATGTGGCAAGCGCTCAACGAGCTGGCCGTGGACCCACATCCTGAGGTGGCTAACATGGCGAGGACCATTGTCGACACCATCAGGAAGAAGGTAAGATTTTGTCTCGAATCATTTTCATCTGGGATAAGTGGTATTTCTGATGCTGATCCTTACAGTTGTTTCATGGCAAATTGTCGGCCCTTTTATGTCATAGCGTTTCCATTTTCAAATATAACGTTTGAGAAGTTGGAACAAGACATTGTTTAACTTTTTGCTCCAGTGCACGGAATATTCAGAGCACTGACTTTCATCAGACTCCAGTGAGCTGGAACATTGGGCTTGGTGACTTACTGGTCGGTGATGAAATTCAGAAAAAGCATATCCATAGCAAATCGATGTGTAATTTACAGTGTTTTTTTTTGTTGTTGTTGTTGTTTTTTACGGTAACCTCATGTTTTTTTTTTAGCTCCTTGTATTGGAAAAAAAAACTGTTTGGACATGAAAAAAGTAGTGAATGAGTTAATGTAGAAATGGGTAGTTAGAGAACTTCAGTCTCCCTGGTTACATCTTTCCTGTGGCCAATGTTCTATATGAATGGGTAAATTTTCTGCAAAGGAAATAATATTCACATCATTATATAAGACAGTTGATAATATATTCTGACACTTAGGATACCGTGTTTAAAAAAAAAAAAAATCAGATCCATGTTTCCTACGCAATATAGAAGTTTTTCACATAGAATCAAATTATATTTGCTGGTAAACATTACAACACTATCATGCTAATTTAGTAATTGAATGCACTATTAAAATCTCTTCAGGCTTCAACCTCAGCAAGAGCCCGGCAAGTGGTCCAGGCTGTAGTCACCCAAAACAGCCATTCAGTCTCATCTAGTCCATCTCGACCTGCCAACATGCCATTTGGGTAGGTGGTCATGCATTTTTACCATAACTTGTTGCAGTGATAGGGAATTACAAATTGACGGATGTGAAATCAAATATTGAAAGCAGATGCAGTTTCAGAATAAAATTTTTTTCTCTCTCATGCTATAATTGAAGGTCAAGTAGAAATTTAGACTAGAACTTTGTTGAAGAAAAAGTTTGTTTGACAGATCTGATTTTTTTCTTTTTTATTTCTCTTTTCTGTGTTTGAGTATTCTTAAATAAATCACTCATAATTTCGAAGCCTTAGAAATCGATGAGCATATTTCTGTGGAAACTTACACAGTATTTTTTTACATGAACATTTTGAGTATGCTTTTATCAAAGACTTCCAAATCTTCAGTGTCACAAGCATTTCTGTTAAACAGGTCTCTTGTCATTCAGGCATTGGCTTTTACCCCTGAAAGAACCACTGTTCTTGACAGTGTCCTTTGTTTTGGGTTGTTGTTAATTGGGCATTGTTTGCTATCAAATTTTGCAGTTGATTTTTTTTTTCTGTTTGTTATATCTTAGCACCCCTCCCCAAAACATGACTAGTCCCAGTTCTCAGTATTCCATACAATTTGGCCAGCCATCAAGGAAAATATTTGACAAGATGCCATCAGTGGTCATGGTATGTATTTGTGATATTTGTTTATCTATAACAATCTTTGTAATCTGTTTATAATGTATGGCTCGACAATGAACTTTGGTTTGCATCACTGCAGCAGAGGAGGATACAGAGCTGATATGTGTTTGTTTTACTTCAAAACAGTTATATCTAGAAAAGTGGGAGACAGGCAAATTCAGTGCAAGGCATGTATAACCTGTCTAGGATTTATTAGTCACTTTAAATGCGTTTGGGGAAAAAACCTGATCCATTTTATGTAATGTAAATGCTATCAACAGTCCATTTTTCTTTGACAGAAAATTCATCCTTGTGAAATGTCTCAAAAAGTGACATTAATTTTTTGTTCAAAACAAAACAGTGCTGTGATCTTTCAGTCTTATGACAAATCCACCAATAATTTGACACAGGATGACTGGATCACTGTCATGGTTTAACATATTTTTCCTGGGAAGGAAAAAAAAATAGATGTTCACCAATTGACCATTTGATTCCTGTATTTTGACAGCCTGAGGAGAAAGAGGATGACCAGAGTCCCATGTTTGAGTCCATCACCACCAAATTTTTTGAGTGGAGCTGCAAACACTTTTCTGAGCCGGCCATGTGTCTGAAGAAAGAACTGGATCCAGAGAGCGACGTGTTCCATGAAAGGGAGTACCGATTCCTCAGAAATGCCAGGGTCCGTTCTCAGGGCAGAGATCAGTTAAGGGCAGGTAAAACAAAACAGCTACAAAGAAAATGAGTTATTCCTCTCCATGTTATTGCTATTATTTTACAATGTTCAGAGTTTTTTGGTTTTTCTTTATGTTCTGATTGTGACCATACCATGCATAACAATTCACCTGTTTAATATAATTTTTGAAATGTTATTCCATATCTGAGTTTTGGGTGTGGGATATTGTTAGAGTATTTTACATTTGAATCGCCCATGCACAATAGATCATGTAGGCTATCACAATGAGTCAGTGCAGTAGATCTACTTGTGGTAGATGACTTGTGTCTGTATGAACTTCAAACGGTAAATGTGATTCACAGAAATGAAATGAAAAGAAAGGGACATTTTTTATTTTTAATTTATGTCAGCATTTGCAGAAGTTCTCACCTTTAGCTAAATATTTATTTAACAAATGTCTCTGTGTGGGCTGACAAAGGCTACGATAATTTTTTGGGGTATTGAAATTTGTGCATTTTGTTATTCAGTAATTGAAAGGAAGTCCTGTGCATTATTGTTTCAAGTATTATTTTGGAAACAGAGCAAGCTGTTAAAAATGTGCAAGGGATATGCTTGGTTCTCAAAGTTGGTGTGGTCTGACTTTTAGGGTACCGTGACAGAAATATACAAAAGTTATAAATGAAATTGCCTGGTTAAACAAAAAGTTTCCATCTTTATTCCCTTTGTTTTGTTTTATTTTTCGTACAGGAGTTTCCCGTCTTGATGACCAGATGTTTGTGAACAGAGTAGGAGCTGTGCCCACCGCCATCAAATTCCATCCTTATGAAAACTTCCTAGCTGTAGCAGATGCACATAATGTCTCGTAAGTCCACTTTGTACTTCCTGAGTTCATGATTGTGCACAATTGATTATGCATGAAGCAAGAAAAAAAAGTCCTGTCAACAGGCTTGCTTTTTACTTGTCAGCAAACTTTAATATATTATTCTGTCTCTGCTAGAACCTCTTATTTCGAAATGAATCTTATTTCAGAGATGTGGGCTCTCTACACACAAGATTGCCTTTTCAAATATCACATGCTGGTCTCATACACTGTAAAGTGGATGGATAGCTATGTCCAGTTTTACTTTATAGAAAAATGGAGCTAAAGTGAATATGACATTTCCCTCATCTATCATCTAATAACAGCTCCGGCAAAGATGGCACAATTTTCCATGCCAGAAAATTTAGCCTTCTGTTTTATCCATATCTTTGGAAATCATTTAGTGTTGTTTTGTTCAGCTTGAATTTTGTAGAAGCAAAATGAACTCACCTCTCTTTGGGGTGTTACATTTTTCCCCCCCCCCCCCCCCCTCCCACACACACACACACAAATTTTAAAATGTTTCATCTTTTATTTCAGTCAATGGAATTATCTAAGGAGCTAAAGATTTCAATGACGTTATTTTTCCGCAACAGGTTTTGGGATCTTGAACTTGGCACCAAGATCTCGGATATCCCCAATCCTGCAGTGGGTGACAGGACTCCATTCAGCCTGTCCCGCATCAGTCGCATCACATCCATTGATTTCATGAATGCTCACGACATGGCATTGTTTATGTACTGTACAGGTAACTATGTACAACAATACATAAACAATTCAAATGCCGCAGAATAGATCTATCATTGTTTATGTATCTTATTTGAGGGTGGTTTTTGGACATTGGTTGCACAGATACAAAGAAAATAATATCTCAAAAATCTTATTTTGTTTATATCACATCTTAAAATTTCATTTTTTTCAGCAATGACAGTGCAAATCTGATGCTATTTTATGTCGTAATAAAAATGGTGCAAAGTGAGAATATCTGGATTGTTAGAGAGCTGTTCAATGGCGATCTGATTATAAGCATTGTTGGTGTACTGAGCACATAACTTGGATATTAAGCAGATAATTCACATTTATCACAGTTTAATTTCTGCATCTCATAGGAATTTTTTTTTCTTGTTATTGTACAGGTTCATACAAAATAATGTTTTGGAAAATAAGAGTATTTATTACTTATATTTTTTTTGGTCACATAGACTTTCATTCTTTTGCGATTGACAATGAAAATTTGAACCAGTTCTATAATATAAGCAACTTAATGCGAAATGAGAATACGAGATTGTTAAACAATGTTGAAATAATGGTTTTATTGCTTGTCCCCAGATGATGGTGCTATTCGAATACACAGAAACTTCCTAGCTCAGAGTGAAAGTGAAAGGGAGTTGGTGACAGCATTCAAAGGACTTTCAGATCTTGTCTCATCTGAAAGAGGTAGGCATTAATCCCGCATGGCAGTATTCCAAATATGAAACAGTATCACAGGGAAATCGTCAGTAATCCAGATATTAATAACACATCACAATTTTCCTGACTTGATTGACCATTATAAATGTTTTTTGCATCAATCTTATGTTGTTCAGAATATGAAAAAAAAAAACGCGGACTAATTGAATCGTTATCTGAATTATAATTCCCTCAAGAACATGTTTCACAGTCTTTGCAATTTACAAAATTTGTCAAAAAACTGTATCATATATCAGGGATAAAGATGAAAATTTATTTGTCCCCATGCACCTAAATGCATTTGTGATGCCAGGTATTTCATGTGCAGTGGATGATAAATTGGCTCACCAATATCTGGAACTGTTTATTTGGATAAATGTGATGTGATAATTTGAAGTATATATGTACTTCAGTGAAGTGAGCACCTGTTGACATGCCAAATGTCTTAGTTGCCGTTGTGCCGTCCAAGGAGTTTTGTAGTATATTAACAAAACAGAAAGTCCTTTATCTCCACTAATTTAGGAATTAAACCGTTTTGATTTTGGATTTTAATGAGCATATTTGAGAGGGGTTCTGGCCTGTGGAGAAAATGTTTTTCAATTGTTGATGCCAAATAAATAGAATCTCTGCTGTTGGCTCCTACAGGCTCAGGTCTAGTGACAGAGTGGGAGCAGGAGACGTCAACTCTCATCACCTCAGGCAATGCTAGAATCATCCGGCTGTGGGACATGCAGAGGGAGACCAAAATTAGTGTAAAAATTTTTATTCGTAATGTAAAACTGTATTTATGGTTTGGTTTTCTTGTGTTTGAAGGACCTTTCTGACCATTATTTTTAGTATGTGTGAAATAGCAGTCTTGTTTTCTGGGTTTTTTTTTTATTTCTAGTATGTGTGAAATACCAGTCTTGTTTTCTGGGGGTTTTTTTGTTTTTTTTTCTTTCTTTTTCTTTTTGTTGTTTTTGTTTTTTTTTTTTGAAAGAAGGTAAAAACTGAGTTGGTATAGCTGATGTTTCAATTTTTCATTTGAAGTTTTGAGAAAGGTCCTTGGAGAAAAACAAGCACAAGAAAATTTCATTCATTATCTGACTCTTATTTTTCATTTTGTTTTTAAATTTCATTTAATACATGTATTCCGAAATGTCATCCGAAATTTCATTTTAGAAAAAAAGAGAGAGAGAGATATCTACTTATGATCCAAAATGAGCTATTGCTATCACTTTGTTACTATCATATCTTTCCTCGCATCAATTTTGGAAGAGAGTATAGGTCTCAGGAGGGTTAACAAAAGTTCCAGTGGTAGCCAGTATTTTACTCACAACTGTTTTTCGAGTTTTTTTTTTTTGTTTTTTTGCCATTATAATGGTTGTCATTATTATAATAATCTTTCAGGATATCAACACAGGAGCTGACAGCTGTGTAACCAGCTTGGCTTCCGACCCACTAGGCAAATCCTTACTCATAGCCGGGTGTGGGGATGGTTCAGTGCGACTGTTTGATAGAAGAATGAATCCAACGGAATGGTGAGTTCAGACTGCATTGGTTGGGTTAAGCCTTGTAATGGTATGTTATCTTAATCTATTTCAGTCTTAAAAAGAGAGAAATAAAATCTACAGAATGATTGCTTCGTACAGCATTGGGTAGATGGTCATTCTCTTTCATATGTGTTTTTATGTTACCTCTTGTTTAATGTTAGTTTTTATGTCCTTTCATCATTTTCAGTGTATTTTCTTTAAAAGTGGTAGCACCTCTTTCCAGTCTCTCTGATACTTTGGAAGAACTTGTGGATCTAGCTAACAGTAAAAGCCTCCTCACCATCATATATATTGTTTTTTTGTTGTTTTTTTTTAATCCATTTGCTGTGGGCACCCCATTTTGTTGCCTGTTTCAATGTAACAATGTTGTTTGAATTATTATTATCACATTGTTGTCCATACATTTCAAAGTATTTATATATGCAGAATGACTGCTATGATCAGTGTACTCTTTCTTTCAGCCGTGTGATGACACTGAGAGAACACAATTCCTGGGTGTTGAAAGTTCACTTACAGCGAGGTTCTGAGGGCAAAATTGTCAGTGCATGGTGAGGATTTTTTTTTTTTTTAAGTACAAAGATATGTACAATAAGAGATTGTTTTCATGTGAAACAAAGCGTTAGAGAAGATAACGTAATTATGAATTATGGGGAATTATTACATGTGATTTAAAGATATTAGACTTATGTTGGTCAAGATATTCTTCAGATTTTTTTTTTTTTTTTTTAAACAATTTTTAAAATATTTTTTTTTAAAGAAAATTTCCAACTTTCCACAAAGCAGTACGCCAACTGACTTGGATTTCCAGTGCGCTACAAATCTAGATTGAAGAAAGAACTGAAATGGAAGTTTGTAAATAAAACATCTGCTTTCGATGAGGGTCTACAGAAGGCAGTTTCTCCAATAGATCTCATTGAATTTCACGGTGTTTTTACATTTTGAACTGGGTTACTTTGTTTATTGAGAATTTTTTTTTTTTTTTTTTAAATTAATTGTTCGTAAAAAAAAATGTGTTTTTCTCCCAGCTGTGATGGTGACATCCGGTTTTGGGACCCTAGATTTACAGATTCTGTGCGGGTGTACAGCACTCCAACAGCCCTGTCATCTGTAGACATCCATCCAAGAGCAGACATTATTGCCTGGTACAGCATTCTCTCTGTTGTTGTCACCTATTGATCGTTCTTATATAAAACTGGTCATTGTTATTGTAAATCACTTTCTCATTTGTGTACATACTGCAGATCAGGGAATCCTTAATTCTTCACCACTGAAGTGCAGCATTTTACTATCTCTTAAATATGCTCATATAATTACAGCACGTACAAAGGTCACATACAGCTGTATTATTCAATTGCAAGCAAAAGAGTTTATATAATTTTGTTTTCCCGAAATGAAATATTTTTTCTCAAATTTATTTCATTAGGAAAAATATCAACATAATTTTTATAAAGAAATATAGACAGCAATGGCAAGTAAGGATAATGCGTGTCATTCAGGGCTGCAATTCTGTCTTCAATTATTTATTCTTAATTTCAGCTGCTTTTAAATTTAAAATTCAATGAATATTACACTGAAAGTAGATAATTGATACTTATTTGACATAACAACTGTTCATATGTCAGTTTGTGAGTTTACAAACAACTTCTCCTCAGCGGCTCCACCAACCAATGCATGACAGCTTACAGCCCCAATGGTTCAGTTCTCAGCACAGTGAAGTATCATGAAGGTTTCCTGGGCCAGAGGATAGGCAATGCCAGCTGTATGTCATTCCACCCATATCTGGTAAGTCAGTGCATCAGCTGCATCATCAGGGTGCCATATATCTTAATTCAGTGATACTTAAGTTTAATTTTTGGTTCTTATTTGACCTTGTTGCTCTATTCCTTTGCTTTGTTCAAGGATGTTCTGGGTTGTAGCTGATTTATATTAAGAGGATGAAGTGGGACAGTGAGAAATATAGAAAAGTAAAAGTACCGGTACTAGAAATAGGAAACACATCTCTTTAAGAAAAGACAGAAAGGAGAGGCCCACTGGGTCATAATCAGGAAGAATGCACTGCCTTGATTCAGTTAACACTTTAGAAACATCAAATATTGTGCCCGCATGTTATGGTAAAATACAGTGAAATAGTGGTCATGCCAACATTCTATATTAGTGGAATGAAAACTCAGACCGTGAAGTTTTCCTATTCAACATAAATAAGAAAAAAAGAAGACAACATGATTTCAGTTCAGTCATGTTCTTACAGGTCAGTGTTGTGTGCTCTGAACAGGGAGAAAAACTACATTGAAAAGAATGATGATCTAAAATTTGCAGTTTTCTGTGTTTGTTAGCTGGCTGAATATTAGTTCAAGAACTTAGATCTGGGCACATAACAAGCTCTTTGTCATCTTGGCAAGCATGTTTGCAATTCCTTCCCAAGCAAATCACTTTTCCAGTGCCATCTTTGTATCTGTATTTGGTGACTTGATATCATTTTTTTTGTTTCTTCGCATCTTGCAGATCAAGCTTGCTACTGGCAGTGCTGATTGTTTTGTATCCATCTACACCACATCGAGAAATGTTCCAACCTTGTGAAATCAGTGTACCAAGATGCAGAATGCTTGAGACATTTATTGTCAAAATCTGCTTTTTATCTGTGAAGATGACATCAGTATTATGAATGCAATACAGGCATCCCAGGATCATTTAGGATACTGCTATGTAGTTAGTTGGCTAATGAAGCATTTGATATGTGCAGTTGTAATTTTAATATTACAGATCAACTTTGTTTTGTGGAAGTAATTTTAATCTGTATGCATAAAGTAGACCACATTTTAGCATTTTATAGAGGTTATCATGAGACAAGAACTCAAACACAGTAGCCTTAGTGAGCTCTGTGATTTTGACACATTTTTCTTTATATCAAGGCAGCAACATATAAAGAAATCAAAATAGTGTGTTATCATGTGAAGCAGAAAAACATTTTGAAACGGAGACAACCAGGATGTGTAAAAGAAGAGGGCACTTGATGGGGAAGAAGCATTACATTTTGCTCAAGGCCTAATATCAATGAAGGATCATACAAAAGTAATGCGGATTATTTTTTTTTATTGGTTTTATGGAGAGAAATGTCAATTTGATAAGTGATGTTATTGTGGTTGTAAGTTATTTTGAACACGAACCATACAATTTGATAATTCTGAGGTAAAAGCTACATAGCAAAAGGACAAATTTGGAAGATATATTTTTTTGTGGTTTTTATCCTTGGTACAATATTTGTGACTGGAGAATAGAAGTTTATGGGTACAAGATTCATCCAGAAGAATGTAAGAGAGGTGATGTAGAAAATTGTGATACAAGGAAATGGAAAATATAAGCTTTTCTAGAGTTGGGGCAGCAGATGTTTGATTATAACACTGAATTAATTTTTGTTGCAATGTATTTAGTTTGTTTTTCATTAGTTCATTTATTGAGCTTGCAATGTAATTTTAAACTATTAGGATTGTCAGCATGAATGATTGAACTGGAAGGAGAAGCACTGAATTTGAAAGGCTGTTGATTCACTGTATTAATCTGGAGAACGGTCAATGCATGCTGTCACTGTTGCAGGAAAAATGCTTAACTCTGTTCTAGGATTTCTAACCGGAAATGAAAAAAAAAAACAGAAAGTGTTTCAAATTCACCGTTTACGATAATCTTATTTTGGACCATTGATATACAGAACCTGTGGGATAATTTTCAAGGAGATGTGGATGCCATGAATTTGAGTATTTGAAAACCTCTAATTTTAGTAATGCGGAATTACATGTTTTTCTTGTGACATTGACTATATAAGGAATACCTCTCGAGCCTAAGTTCTCCCACGTCTCCATCGTGCTAGTTTCACATCTACCTCAGTCTGTTAGCCAGCACGTCACCACCAAATATTATGCCTGTTGTTTTACCTGAGCTGCTACTCACTGCTAAGGTGTTCCACATACTTAATGATTAGTGAACATTGCCTGTGCAAGCTAGGCTGCTGCTGATTTGTTTGACTAATTTCATTCTTACCCATAGTATCATCACAAGATGTAGAGGAATTAATCATGTATTACAGATCACCCATAGTTTTAAATTTTCTTGTTTAATAGCCTAGTTAGTGCTATGAGAGTTATCCACAAACCAAAATGTGTTGGAGAAAGAAAGTCTGAAATATTTTAGAGACAAATGAGAGTAGCAGTCATTGTGTTATGTCTTTATTTCATATTTTCTTTGGTTGTATGATATAGTTGTTTTATTTGTTATATATAGTGGAGAAAAGTAAGTAGCAGTTAGCCTGTTGTTTTTTTTTTATTGAAATAGTCACAGATGCACATCTGTAGTCACAGATGCACTGTATGTACATCAAGCAATGAGCCCTATCTCAGTGAAGTTTCAGGTGCTTCTAAGAAATTAATACTCCTAATTAGCTGACACTCACGGCCCATTCTCTTACACTATGTACACTCATACACAACATGTTTCTGAATCCGTGGAGAGAACTTTGAACATGATCAGAAAAAAGGTGTAGATAATCAGTCATCTGTATACTTTCATTTGTGAAATATGTAATGAAACAATGTGAAATTTAGCCAGGAGAAAGATGAAATTCTGTAAAATACATGGGTCATCATATGTTCTGTACATAAGTTTGATTCATATGAACCAGAGCTATCTTTTTAAGCCCTTTCACGTTGCATTTAATGCCAGGAGGTTTTCTTCTCAGGTTTTTTTTCTTTATTGGGACACAACATAATTGCAAAGATTTTCAGCAGCAGCCAAAGGAAATGAACTCCATGCTGTTGACTTAATTGACAAGCACACAAAACTGCCTCAAGAGTCCCAGGCTTATTTATATATAAAATGCCATTAATCATCAGAATTCTTCACTCATGTGGACAGTTTTTTTTTTTTTTTTATGTAATTATTGTGAAATCAGACATTCAGAGTTTATTTCATGTCAGATCAGTTTGACATAAGAGCATTTATCTCAATGCAGAAATGTAACAAATTGCACTTGCTTATAAATGATGTTTTTCAACTTAACTATCTTGTCTTTCATCGCTATCAGGTGATACTATCTTGTGTTGCCAGTTCCATGCACTGTGGTAGCTAGTCAGAAATTTGTTGCCTTCTAAAAAATTTTTTTTTTCCGGCATATATGGTCCAGTTGTTGGAATTTAATAGCTTTCATTGTGAGTCATTCTACCCAGCCCATATTTACGTACCCCATAGCAGAAAACTGCAGTAATGAAATTCAGACTACTAGAGGGAAAATTGCTTGTATATGTACAAATTTTCAATTTTTTATTTTTTATTTTTTTCATCATTTTAATTTTTTCCATTTGTCCTTTTCCATCTATTCTTTTCTTCATTTTTATTCATCCATTTCTTCATTTTCAATTATTTATTTCTTCACTTTCATTTATCCATTTCTTCATTTTCAGGTATTCATTTCTTCATGTTCAGTATTCATTTCTTTGTTACACCATCCTTGTTTTGTTCAATACTAAATTTGACAGTTCCTTAAATTATAGCTGTATTATTATGTCAGCAATCACATGGAAAGGACTGCGAATGTAATCATAATTGGTGCCATTAATCTTTGAAACCTTACAGATGCCATGAAGGCCTGACTGGATATTTATGTTGTACGCTTGTGCCACTACTGGCTGGAAAAAAAATGTCTAAGCAGATTTTAGTTGTTAGAGTGTGAGAAAAAATTCATGGTAACATGTCACTCTGGAGTGAATGTGTTTGTATGTGAGCATGACAGTTTTTTTTTTTTTCTTCAGCTGTCGTTAATATTGTTGTTATGCAAGAAGCTCAAGTATGATGTTTAGTAATATGTTGCCATTTATGTAAAATTATTTAATTACATTTATGCCTGTCATTCTCTCCTACTTTTCCACTTCTTTTTATTTCTGTATTTATTTTTTTTTTTTTTTTCTTTGGTCAAGTTTACAACTTTGGATTTTTACATTTTTTTTTTTTTTTTTGTCGGTCTGTTGTGTTGTTTTTTTATCTGGAATTCCATCAGTAAACAGCTGATCTGTCCTTACCCTTGTTGTCAGCACAAAGGTTTGTTGATTGAGATTCTCCACAGAGATTCGATTTCTCCCTCCTCTGTAATCTGACAAACATTTCTCTGGTTGTTAAGGCAATTTCTTTCTACTGTCAACTAAATTGCTTCCCTTTGATAGGCATGTGAGCTGTTAAACAAGCATGGTACGGAAGAGGAAAAAAATAACATTCACTCTTTTTATTTCAAACATGCACAACAAAAACATGTGAAGGAAAATTGTCGTGATAAGAAGAGAATATTTTCCTCACATCTTGAATTGCTCAGGATTTTCCTTTACTGATGTTTCAAATAAAAACAGTGAAAGTGATTTATTTTCCTACTTTATTACGACATTTGTTTTGCAACTAGTATGCCTAACAAAGGAAAATAACTAAGCTGCCTGACTAAATGGCTTATTCCTACTCAACCACTCATTTCTGTTCTCTCTTCATCCAACAGTTCCTCAGTGCAGTGTAGTACATTTTGAACTGTGATAAAGTTGTAACCTGATGGTCTTTCAGTACATGTCGGCAGTTGTGTATACTATTATTAGATTAGTCTTTGCCATCTTAAATTTCTGACTTTTGTATGTGTTCATATATATATATATATTTAATATTAATGAGGGTTTTTTTTTGTTTTTTTTTTCAGTTGTTCCAGATTGCTTCATTTTGCTAGGCTGATAAGGTCTAAAATCAGCATTATAAAGAAGAGGGGAGAAAAAGTCACTTTTACTTTCTTTGTTTGAAGCATGCTTAACAGAATATTCTGAAATAACATGGTATGATGAAAATATTTTTTTTTCTATCATGAGAATTTTTTTCACAATTTATTGTTGGATATGTGTCAAATATATGTTACAAAAATGATTTTGTCGTTCTTTACAATGGCTTTTTTATACCTCACATCCATAGCAAAAGGGGAGTAATTGAGCTAACTGAAAAAACTGGATTGGTCACTTCAGTAAGTAATTTATGTGACTCACCAGTATATAACATTTATGGAGCTGCAATCAGATGTTACATGTATTAATTCCATGCTTTTTATTTTTTTCTTTCATTTATGTGAATCATCAATTTCTTTTCAATTCAATATTCACTTATGTTATGTAGACAGAAAGTAGAAATTTGGATTGGTTCAATGAATCGATTTGGATTTCACCGCACCATAGCAGTTTCGCCTTTCATAGTCATATTAAGCTTCTTTAGCTGATATGCTGTAAAAATAAATAAAATTTTGTTCGTAATTTGTTAATTATCTGTTGGTATTTTGTTATTTATCCAAGACATTTAGTATTAGTATTACCAGCAACTGAAATATGTGAACCCTTCTGTTAATCTTAAACAGTGATGTTCCTACCAAGTAGTAGTGACAGGCGTGCAACAAATTCAATGCCGCAAGTAGCCTTTGTTGATTTAATGCAAGTACTGTTAGCTATCCCTATGCTGCATAATATATATGTGTGTGAGTGAGTGTGCATACTCTTCAGTTTGTCCAGTTGGAGAATGAGCTGTATGAAAATGGTAAGAAGAAAGAAAGTTCTTTCAGACTGATATTATATATGTACCCAACTCTTTTTGTAATAGACAATATATTTTTCTTTTGTATGTATGTCCACAGCTCAATTCAGTTCAGGCTTAAGTTTAATCAGAGAGTGTACATTTGGTATTCGGCTGTTTTTGTGAACTCCTAAACTAGCACAATGCTGATTTGCCTGCAGGGCTGAATACATTTTCTTGAATTTTTAAACATTTTATTTTATGATGCTATTGATGCTATCCCTAAATATATTCATAAAGATTGAAGGAACAGGACTCAAATACTATTATTAAATCTCTATCAGATATACACGTGGTAAATAAATATTGATAAGAACATGTTGTTTAGTGCCGGTGACATTTTTGTTTACTTTTTTAAAATTAGTTTTGTTGAGTCCATGTGTTCATGTTTGTTTTGAGCAATATCTTCAGCATCTTTGACTTCAGGTGGATATATATGTAATCATACAATTATATTCAAAATGAGATGCAAGATGGGTTATTATTATCCTACTTGAATTTTTTTTTTAACAGCAATTTTCTGTGTTTGGAATCCTTGATCTGAAAAGAAAAAATAGATTTCATACAAGAATGCCCAGCAAAAAAAGGAAGCGTTTGTTTCTTAGCTGTACTGAAATTGTGACGTAATTTTTTTTGCTGATTGCATCTGTTGATTTTTTATTTTTCAATTCTTTTTATAGTTTTGGGGAGGAAAATAAGTAGATGACTTCTGTTTGATTCTTATATATTTTTCAATTCTTTTTGTAGTTCTGGTCAGGAAAGATTTCTTAATTTTTCACTTGTATCCATAGATAAGTAAACAAGTTGAAGCTATTTAAAAATGCCTTGTTTCAAAAACTTGTAAGGAATAATGAATTTTTAATATTCATCAAGAGAACTCAGAACTTGATGTTGTTATATGCGAGATTTTGTTTTAGTAAATGTTTGGAAGTTCACTATTGAAAATAGATTTAGTGAGCAGATTTAACCCTATAAATGTCAAGAGGCCAAGGTAGCCAAAGACACAAACATACCATGCATTAGAATTCCCCTCCAAATAGCACACAGTGTAATAACTTGTACTATGTTATATCATCTGAAGGCACAATTTGTCGTATCTTAAACATGAACATTGTAACTCATCCTAAAAACTCTGACATTTGAGCATGCGTCTGTGCCACTGGTAAGAGTTATGATAAAGGTGTTGAAGATCTTTGCTAAAAACACAGCAATGCAATGTCATTGGAAATGCAATGTCTGTTAATGTTATTGTTCAAATGCAAAATATTTCCATAGGTCAAACATACTGATAAGTCCCAGGACAATGATTTTTTTTTTATAAACTGTGGTGTTCAATTACTTTATGATAGTATTCTTCATGACATATATCCCATTTGATACTTATACCCTCTTGTGATGATTGCTCATGTGCTTTTTTGAATCTTAGTAATAATAATATTCATCCTATTTAACTCTTTCGCAGTTTAAGAGTAATGTATATCTGTGGTCTGCTTATAATTCATTCAAGCTTATTATATGAAATGAGATGAAATGTCCATGTAAAGAATTGTGAACATGTAATGATGTACTGTTTACCACATATCATTTCAGGTACCGGTATTGTGATTTGCATTTTAGCAGTGCAGTGAATAATATTGAATGTTATGAAGGCTACTCTAGAATTTCTCTGTCTCTTTCCTTGTCTCTTGTTTTTTTCCATTGACAAAAATAACTTGTCAAGAACAGAGGAAACAAATCTTTACTGTTTACCATAATAGACACAGTTCACTTTTTCTTAAAATAAGCACTAACAATCCCATTTTAATGATACTGCTTTCTTATGTTACATCTGCAATGCCCCTCCCCCTCTTTTTTTGTTTTATTTATGTTGTTTTCAAGTTTCATGAAAACACCTCTCAAAAACTTTAATACAGTTTTTTGCTATCATTTTGAGAGCTAAAATCAGTTGTTGTTTTTTTATCTTTTTCCATCTTATGAATTAACACCAGAAAAGTTATATATAGCTAAAGTGATTATGATGATTGTTATATGGGACAGATGATAGCAGGCAGTGCAGGCCTAGTCTAGTACAGCAGAAACATGTCTTTTCATCATGATCATCCCACAGTGACTCGAGTCAGTGTCAGCTGTTTTGAGAAAATTGATAGAAAACATTTTGTATGAAGGACACTTACAATAAATATAATGTTTGTTGGCAGGCAACATTGAAACAGTTACCATTTCACTGCAGGTGGCACGTCCACAATCAGCCCACCACCTATCACCCCCTTTTCCAATTTTATCCACTGTTCCGACCCCTGAGCGGCATTTCACATCTATTTGCATATCTTTTAATATGATTGGCACATAAGTGGTAATGAGAACCCAAACAGGGCATATGATTTGCTGTATCATGTAGCAATTAGTAACATTGAATAACAATTGACACTTCTGATTGCCTGTGGGAAAGCAAAGGACGGGTGCTGGTTTGCTTCATGCTGGGTGAACTGGACTAATAACGGGGGGGGGGGGGGGGGGGGAGTAGTAAGGGGAGGAAGGGAAACTGATCCTTTCACACTGCTTAACAGTAAAGCAGTTAAATTGGTGAAACAAAATAATGACTGTTATAACTTATATTAGGTTACTTGTATAGTGATGATTATGGCTAGCATCACATCTCAAAACTTTTTAAAAACTACTGTAGTGATTGTGGAATATCCCATGATGAGATACATGTACCTCCTTTGTAGTATCAACACAGCTAGATGTGATTATGTTATTTATTGTTGAACACAGTTGTGACAGGAACATCATCATCACTGTAGAATTTGTCAGATATACCAGGGTGAAATTAAATCTCCCATATCAGTTCAAAAATCCAACTTGCAAGTCATTGCTAAGTTTTTTTGTTATACCATGTTTTTGTTATATCTTGGTTGCATTTTTTAGTCATTTTCTGGTGGCTGTGTGAATCCATTACAACTTACTACCTTTCTTATATTGCAGTTTTTGGCTTGGAATACATACTTTTTTTTTTTTATCTGAATGGATATCCTACTTCAAGTGTAGATCACATGGCATTGTGAGTTTGTGGCAAGCAGAAAATCTTCTGCATCTTCTTGTCAGATTGACAACCCCCCCCCACCCCCCCTTCTCCTCCTCCTCCTCCAAACACCACCACCATACACCACAAAAAAAAAAAAATATACCGAGTATGGGATTGTCACACTGTGTCGTTTTATAATGCTTTCATTTTTGCAGTAGGAACTATTGACTGGATTTCAAGTAAGAGTTAAGAAGTAGTATATGTGTCAAAATACCCAGTGATGGCAGTCAGAAATGTTTTGTTTGCAATAGTTACTATCCCAGTGAAGTTCCATGGATTGCTAGACTACAACATATGATCTAAATCTAGGGGAATGGTTTTTTTTTTTTTTCTTATTATTCTTCATTTTCTTCATTTATGACCTTGCTGTACATATATATTTGAATGAGCTTTCAAGGCGGGACCTGTAATATGGAAATATGTTACTCATAATCATCAAAATTATTGGATTGTTGTACCCTTATTCCATGATATAATAGTCTGCGCTTCTCAGAGTGTATCTTTTTTTTTTTTTTAATTTTTATTTTTTTTTATTTTATTATGTTTTGTCTTCTCTAATTCTATTGTGGCAGTAGTACTTTCCAATTTGTGGCAATATTTATTATAATGCTCAAAATACTGTAGAACATCATGGAGTGTTCGTACGTTTGATAAATGTTGCTTACTTGAGGATAAAAGAAGAAATGGCACAATGGATTTATTTGTACAAGTTGTCTTCATGAATGGTTAACAAATAATTGAAGGTGTGGGGGGGAGGGGGGGGGTGATCTTTGCTTCATAGTCCATCTCTGAGCTGACATTTTGGAATCAGATCTTGTTCATTTTCTGGCCATTTGAAAAAACATATTTCTCAAAATTGTTTAAAATCTCTGCATAGTTGTTTCGGATTGTCCTTTGTCTAAGAGTTTGTAAATTTAATATTTTAGGCCTTGTATCTGGTGAATGTTTGCATGCCGCACAAAGTGAAAATTATCTTCGATCTAAATGAGCAGTTTGATGGAGAAAATTCAAGAAAATGCCATAGTACAATTCCAGTTCCAGTTATCATTTCATGCTCATGTTTACTTAACTGCAAGATGTAATAATAAAATTACAGGCTATGCAGTCTTTTAGTGAGGATTGTTTTTGACCAGCATCATTGCTTCCCTATGCTAATCAGTTTAGTCTAATTTGGTTGCAGCCTTTCAACTCTGGGCTGTACCTGCAAGAAACTTGGTAGAGATGAAGAATGAATACTTGTAGAATCACCATTAATCTTTTTGGCTGAAACATGGCTTCATGAAAAATTCTTTGAAATTTATGGCACAAAGAAAACATTTTCTTCTTATCGTAATAATTTTGTCAAATTTTTCTGAGATAAACTCCTGAAATAAAAAGAAAAGTTATTTCCCCCCCCCCCCCCCCCCATTTTTACACTCCCTGTTCAATAGTCTTTGTGTCTGTCAAAGGGAAGTAATTGGGATGGGGAAATATTGTCTCCCTTATACGTGCAGGAAATTTATTAAACATACCCCAGTGGTGTAATATCAGAATTAAGGAACTGCTAAAATGTTATTTATGATTCAAGTCTTTGAAGTCCAGAAGTCCACATGTAGTTGTTATAACTTACAAAGACTTAGAGTAACAGAGTAGACAAACCATCACATCAGTTTTCGTACTACAATTATAAATGTTTGGTATGGTTTGTCTATGTGAATAACAGCTGTGCTGTATTAACTTTTTAAGGAAATGTTACATTAAACCACAAGTATTTCAGTTGCTGTATAACATTTTTCTCTTCCCCAGTTATCGTTTCATTTGTTGCTGTTATATGTTCAGTCACTTTTATTCAGCTCAGGAAGTTTTTGTACTTGGATTCAATCATTTAGTGTTATGAATATAAGCCTGCTTTTTTTTTTTTTTTTTTAAATTAATGCTCCTTAAGTTTATATGTTTTGTCCCTTTTTTAAAATGAAGTAAATAAGAAATGCATACAATATGTAACATTGTGAGTCATGACTATTCTAATACATGATAGTAAGCATTTGATATATACATGCAAGCTGAACTTGGTGAGATGATGCTCATAATATAATAACATTCATCTGTATTCATGTGTGTTTCTTATTCTTATGTGGATGAATAAAAGAATTAGAAAATTATTTGGCTTCTTTGTTTGTTTGTTGTTGTTTTTGTTTCTTTGTATTGTCATTTAGCTGCTCTTCATATTGAACTGTGTCAAACTAAACTAACTTTATAAATATAATGAACTATTTCAAAATACAGTGGGAATTTTACAGCAAAACTGCTATAAATGACAAATTTATTATAATAATTGATGGCTCTGTGTAAGACTCCACCATATGCTCCTTTTTCAATTTGCAGAGTCTTATATATACTAAACTATGAACATGATGATTGCAGGAGAGATAAAACTTGTCAAACTGTCTAGTTTGGCGTGATGATCATTCATGTATCAAACCCCTTTACATTTACTAAAATAATTTTACTTGAGGTACCAATTTCAGCAAATCTGGTACTACGTAGTTGTGCTAAATGTTTCGTTATCACTGTAGTACGTTTTTTCCCCTCAATAAAAGAGGGGATTAGTTGTACAATAGTGCGAGTTTGGATTGAAAAAGCCCTTTGACCTGCAAATATCTCCGTCGACCAAAATTTAGAATCCTCCCATGTAGAGACACCTTCGCGTGTAACTCAGAAACTGATTTTGAAGCCGTTTAATTATTACATGTACATGTATTTATATAGCCGCCATAAAAAACACACAATATTAAGGGATATAATCGTGAAAAAAACATATACTAGAAGAGAATCCACGGCCTTCATGGGAGATCCATTAAAGATGGATCAAACCGATACTGCACTGCGACTTAAAATGTATGGCAAGAGTGCGCACCTCCATGTTGGTACATGTATTTTAGATGATTAAACTGAATGTTAATCAAAGAATACGTGTTTAGTGTTTTGAACGTGTCATTCTGTCGAACGAGTTTGCTATTCAATTATTATCGTCTTTTTAGAATAATCCAAACATATTAAGCTTTGTTCTGCTTTATGTAAGTAGAGACACAGATCTTTATGCAACAATGTTGTGTGCCAAAATTCATATTGGATACATTCAATAGTTTACGAGTCCAGAAATGTTTTTACAGGTTTTGTTGGCAGATTTATAATATAAATGCAACGATTCCGAGTAAACGGTGATTTTGTTTGTTTGTTTGTTTAAACTGTCCAAAAAAAAGTTTGAGCCTCTCTCTCTCTTTCTTTCTCTCTCTCTCTCTCTCTCTCTCTCTCTCTCTCTCTCTCTCTCT
>JBCEWB010402752.1:0-20587 GCA_039654565.1 Peronia peronii
GACAGACAGACAGATAGATAGATAGATAGATAGATAGATAGATAGATAGATAGATAGATAGATAGATAGATAGACTGGATGGATGAATGAATGGAAATTTAGCTCTTAATGTCGTTTACATCTAACTAGTAAACCTTATTATGTACAATGTAGCTGTAATTGAGTTGATGTGCTGTTAAACTAAACCTCAAAATTCAAATTCTTGCCACGATTTGGGTTAATTTACAAGTATACCTAGTAAAGCAAATAATGTAAGACGTTACATTTTATTATATTTTATCCGTATTCTGTAGAGAGCTTTGCCAAGGCCAGATGTAACAGAGGAGCCTCATGGAAACGCTACAATTATAAACTGCATTTTATTTTTTGTGTGTGAAAGGTTGATCACAAAACTGAATTTCGAGTTTCTCAAAACTGTGTTCAGTGGCAAAAGCCTACTGTCTCTAACATATGGATATGGTAGATAGGATAAGATAAACTTTATTTGTCAAAAGGGAATTCCATTCACAGTTAATGAGACACAGCAGGTAAGATAAGCAGACAAAAACATCACAAATAGCGTCAGAAAAAGGCAGACTCAAGACACATTGTCTCAACGTGATAAACCTATGCTGACGGCAGAATGAATTTCTGTAATGCTCACAATTAGTTTGTACAATCAACAAATGCCCACGTCTTTGGGAATACTTCATATGATTGCGAAGTAGGTCCATAGAGCCTTCTTGTATTCTCATGTTACAGCCCGGTACCCACCATCACGACTCTGTCAGAGAAGAACTACCACATCGCCCTGTTGGTCATGGGCGGCACCCACAACTTTCTCTCTCTCCTCGTCTTCATCAGCTACTTTGTCTGCAACCATCCACGACTGCCCAGTCTACGGAATGGGATCAACGCTCTCAAGTGAGGAATTGTGTCATTTGTTGTTGCTGTTGTTGTTTGTCACTGTTCTTGCCGTTGCTGTGCTTGGTGTTGTTGCTGATGCTGTTGATATATGTTGATGTTAATGTTATTGATGATGATCTGTTGCTGTATTCACTGTGATTGCCGGTGCTGCTGTTGGCGTTTTGTTGTTGTTGTTGCTGTTATTATTTTGTTGTGGTTGCTGTTATCATTGTTTCTGTTATTGTTGCTGTCGGCGATGTTTGCGGTGTCACCGGTCAGGTCATTCTTTCAATCGCATCTTCCTGTTCCCTTCTTCAGCTCTTCATTCTGGATTTTTTTTTCTGTCTCCTGTATTCTAAGAATTTCACTTAAAGCAATATAGAGTTGATGACGAAATGCAGTCATTGTTGTTGTTGTTGTTATAATTGATCGTGGCAATTATCTAGGCTTCAAACCCATAACGCTAACTGGTTTTTCATTTGACTTTAATAATTTTAATTTAATGTGTGAAAGCAATTTTTCTTTCTCCTTCATGTTTTCTGTTACTAATTAACTGGCTGTAGTTAATAGCCAACTTAGCTTTTGTTGACCTTGCTCTGATTTGAGTTGACGCTTGTGAATTAAAAGAATGTTCTAACCCGTCATAAAGGACAAATTCCTTTGATATCACACATTTGGCGATAACTGTCTTCATTGACCCAGAGATATTGGTTGCACTATACTCTTGACAGCTAAAAAATCTCAGTTTGGGTATAATGATACACAAAAGTATAGAGAAATAAATCGAGGATTGAACATAGAAATGCATTTAGGACTGAAAGCAGATATGATTATAAACTTTGTCTGAGAATCCGTAGATTTGAGATTATGAGTCAATTTTTTGTGTGTGCCTGATACATACTACATTCCATTTTATTATGACCAGGAAATGGAACATGAAAAGGAAAGGTGATGACGAAGAAGAGGAAGATAAGAAGAGAAAACATGTCTCCAAACTGGACGCTCGGTTCTTCAGTGTGACGACCTTTTACTACGCTGTAAGTCTGACAACATATATACAGGGTGGGCCCCCCCCCCCCTTCTAAAAATGTACTGCGTCTCAAGGGGCAATTAATACTTTGTTGGTTGGCTAAGAAATAGGATTAATGGCTAAATACATCAATGGATAATGTACTTACACTTTAAATAACAATAAATGCATTGTTTCTCACTTAAAACTAGATTAATGGTTAAATGCATAAATGGATTACATATTTACAAATGTTCAAACTGATAAAAACCACATACATTGTGGGGGGAACACCCTAAATATAAGAATCCAAATTGGCCTTTGAGCTGCTCAAACTGTAGATATTGACCTTTGTGCAACAATGCAACAGTCAGACTGACTGCCAGACTGTAACAGAATTGACCATAATCACTCCATGTTTTCCACCAATGAGGAAACAGTCTGAGAGATTCAGTTTCTGAAAAATGCATGCCTCACTCCACAACTTTCCGAACTAAATATCGTCTTTTTTCTTCTCATTAAAAGTGTTAAAACGGTTTGAAATATACACCATAACTTCACAGCTTTCAAGCACTGCCATAAAGGGGTCACCGTATTAATTGGACAATGACTCCAAAAAACGAAATTCGGAAAAAAAAATGTTTCCTTTCGAAAATGTTTATAACTCGTAGATATGAGGTTGAAAGACTAAAATGCTATCAAGTTATGTATTTGGTACAATGTGACATCACTGCAGGAATACAGCGGAGAGGATCTTTATTCATCGTTTATCTCTCTGGTTTCCAGGTGTTCCTGGCGATGTCTGTGGGCGGAACGTTTTCCAACGGCTACTTCTTCGCCTTCCACCTCCTCAACATCGTCAACAACAACCAGCTGCTCAGTGGTGTCATCAAGGCTGTCACACAGAATGGTGGGTGGAGAACTTTGCAGCGGTTGTAAATGAAGGACTAGTTCAGAGATCTCCGAGTTAGAATAACTTTACGTTCACGGCATAGATTCATTCTTTCAGAGAATAAACTAGCCGATGTTCAGTTCTTAAGCCCTGTGGTTATGACGTGTATTGTCAACGTTACTTTTTATCACTGCTCAATGGTTTTGTCCTCACGTCACTATATCAGACACGAGAAAAGATGAGATTAACACAGCTACACTGTTTCACTGGCGTATTGTGGTGGATAATTAGAGCACATATGATAAACGATATGAGCATCCATCAGAGTTAGCATACAGAGTATATTCCTAGCCACGTGGCATGTTAGCCCGAGGATCAATGCGAAGAAAGTGGCTGGCAGATTAAGAACAAAGATGAATACATGTCAGGTTTATTTTCAACTCGACAATGAAATATCTTCAATTCCTTCTTGAGATATCCTCGGATAAATATGTATCCATCTCGATTTTTCCACTGGTAAATCTATATCCACCTTGACCTATTTATAAGAAAATCTAAATCCATTTAGCTTAATAATCACAGGCAATTCTATATCCACCTTGAGATATCCACAGGTAAATCTATTTTCACCTGGACAATCCCCCAGATAAATCTGTATGTATCTCAAGCCATTTCTAAATAAATTCATATCTATTTTAATCTATCTCCAGGTAAATCACTGCTGTGGGTCGGAGTGCTGGGCTTAGTGGTGTTCTACCTGTACGGGATGATCGGCTTTGCCCTGATGAGAAGCATGTTCAATCCAGGGGAGTATCTGTACTGTAACACACTATGGCAGTGTACGATCACTGTCATCCGGTATGGGCTGATAGGAGATCTCTTCGAGGTGAGCTTTTCTATGACATCTTATTGGTATGTCTGCCTGTCTTGTCTGCCTGTCTTATGTCTGTCTGTCGCATTCTTTTTTCTCTCTCTCTCTGACTGCTCTCTTATTTTAATCTCATTTTGTCTTTTTCTCTTGTTCTCTCTCTCTTTCTCTCTCTCTCTTACTTTTTTTCTCCTTTCTCATGATATATTAAATGAGACATTTAAGATAGTTTTGAAAATTTGCTATAACCTATAAATTCTAGTAACCTATAGATATTCTCTTATTATCTGTTTCGTCTAACAGGTGATGAAACCACACGACAACGAGAAAACGTTCGAGAAGTTCGGCATAGTTGTCTTCTACCACGTCTCCTTCTTCATCTTCATCACCACCATTGGTCTCAACATCATTTTCGGTATCATTGTCGACACCTTCTCTGAGTTGAGAGATCTGAAGGTACAGTTGTCTCTGTGCTAATTGCAGAACCAGTCAGCTTGGACTTTTACTTAGAATACAGACCAATCTTCAATCAGTACAAATTTTAATGATCTCATAGTAATAAATTGGAAACGTTACTGAGGGTTTAATGAGATATGGTACATTCTCTTCAAGCTTTTCAGTCGCCTGCGGTCTGTTCTCTCGTGTATTTACCTCACAAATCATGTGCCGTTAACTTTTGGTGTGTCAAATGACTGTTTGCATTAACTCAGATGTTTTTCTTACTTTAAATAGATGCCTGTCAATGAGCATTGCAATTTGACATGAATGAAAATGCAACTGTTTGATTTTTTTTCAATTGCGTCACACATTTGCAGTGATCATGCTGGTCAAACTATGAGCTTTGGTGCATGTCCATAGATGTTCGCAAAATAAGGAACCTAGAAAAAAGTCAGAGCCAGGCAGTTTCAAGACATGCAGCTCCCGACAATACCATACAGGAATGTTCGGTGAAAGTGGTTCTGTAATGTTCTCTTTGCAGTGGACTGCCGAGTCAGATATGAGGGACACCTGCTTCATCTGCAGCAGAAACTCGTACGACTTTGAACATCACGGAAAGGTAAGATGTTCCTAACATTCAAAAGGGCAGCGTTTCTGTAGGTTATTCCTCTCCCAAACTGCATACAATATAATAAAAAAGCATCAGATTTATATTGCCTTTTGACCTTTATTGTCATTTGTAAAACACGAAGAAATATCCTAAGAAAACCCTGGTACTGGACTTGCTACAGTAGATTCTGCCATTGCACTTATGTTTACCTCCTGAGCCCTGTCTATGGTGGTAAATGAAACTGATATAGCGTTTAACAACCAGTACAATGGTGAGCAATACTGCATTGCATTTTGATATATATATTTAAGCCTTGTATTCATCGAACCGTCATAACAGCCGATTGCATTAACTTGAAAAGTAGTATAAAAATCAGTCAAATGTAGGCTTAAGTCATTTAAGAGTTTAGCCAGAAGAGTTACAGTATACTCAGGGACTCAGGACACAAAGGATTAACTCCTCCAGCAGCAATTTCTTTCCTGATGTACACGTATTCTAGCTTGCTATTATAATATAATTACCTTACAGATAACTAACAGACCCAATATTATGTGCCCTCCCATCACATGTTTGACATAAATCGAGAAAAGCAAGAGACCTTTCTGAATCATGTCTTAGCCGATCAGACATGTCATTGAAACACTAGTTTTGACTGAAACGATGCAGAGCAAACAAGGGCCAGACTTTCAAGGAAACAAAATGCAGAAAGAAGAAAGGGGGGGATAGAAAGGCCGATGTCATGACAGTAATAAGATATCACATAAACATAAGGTTTTGACCTTGATCAGTGATGTGTCTGCTGTATGCACAGGTAACAGATGTATCAGTGTTATAATGATATGTGGCATTCAGTCTCCAAAATCATTAGCAATGAAGACAACCATGCGCTTCTTTAATGTGACATAGCAACTTTTGGCTTGTGGTCTTTTTCCCCATTCCAGGGTTTTGACCATCACGTGCGACACGAACACAACATGTGGTCCTACATCTTCTTCTTCATCCACCTGAATGGCACCAAAGTCAACGACTACACGGCGCTGGAGATGTACGTCTACAAACTGGTAGGTAACTGCTGTTGTTGTTGTTGTTGTTGTCGTTGTCAGGATCGCTATCGATGTTTTCCTTGTTGTTCCCACTTGCCTTTAGCCTTACTATTACCTATTTACATTCCTTCCTTTCTTTTTTCTTTTTTTAAATCACCTCTTTCTTCTTCCATATTCTAACCACACTGGGTAAATAAAGACGTGATTTCGCAATCTAGATGATCTAACCAGCTTTTTAGCTATAACAAAGATTTTGATACATGACGATGCTTCTACGACATTATTCATGTGGTTGAAACTGATGCCATCGCCAAACCCGACTGATATAATAAGGAAATTTCGTTTGTTCATGATCTTTGAGCACATTGCATTACCTTCTCTACTGACACCCCTCAGCTTGTAAAGAAAACTGGGACTTCTTTCCCGTTCACCTTTTGTCTTGTTTGTATCTCTTTTCATTTGTCTCAGACGAAGCATTACAGAAATCCATTTTTCCTTTAGTAACTATACGATTTTCAAGATGTAGTGGCTCTACTTGGGTCTGCCTTCCTCTGACGCGATTCGTGACATTTTACACTCATACTCATATTCATCTTTAGTCGACTGTGAAGACAAATAAAGTTAATGTCACCTATTTAGTCTTATCGCCAAATTATCTCCCCACCTCCATAGCTTGGCAAGGAGAACTACGATTTCTTCCCCTTGGACCGTGCCCTGTCCTTGGCTTCCATGGGCAAAGACGCCACTGAGACTAAGCTGGACGATCTGCTGGGACAGGTCACTAGTATTGTGGAGAAACAGAGGGTGGAGGTCAGTATTCAGAGAATGCGCTGGGGATGCTGGAATTCTAGGGAGGAAGGGGGATATTTTAATGTGATGATGCCAAATGAATAAAGATACATTAAGAATTTCATATTCTATATTTGGTTAACAATTTGAACCATTAAGTACCGCACATCGAGACTGAATTTTTTTTTCTTCCTACAACTAAATTGCTTCGAATGTTGCAAAACATAAAGTATTGCCGAGAACGGATGGACTTGCTAAGTTCATCTATTACCTATGTTAAATTACATCTGTCTTTGGACTGTAAAGTTCAAGTTTTCATAGTTTATTTATGAACCACTTGCCAAGAACAGCGAGCTCATGTAACTCGAGAACTATTTTGTTAGTATGATATGTTTGGATTTATGACTGTTTTGTCTGTTTTGTAGGAACTGGAGAAGAAGCGGCGAGAGGAAAGACTGAAACAGAAGCAGTGGGAGCAGAAACATCGCCTGGGCTCCTTCAGGCGCCGAGCACGTTTGCCTGGACCCCCAGAACCCGACCCTACCATTCTTTCCTCTGGAGTTCTAGCCCCTGACGATCCCAGACTGATGCAGTTAAGTCCCCTGCCACCGTTCAGCCACACACATCGACGTCAAAGTTTTGGAGACTATAGTGGCCAGCACAGGGCATCCATTGGCGGTAGGTGTCAACCTTGCCAGTGTCAGATTAGACCTGCCAAGAGCATCAAACTGCTAAATGTTACCCATTTATGTAAGTTCGTTTATCAAAGAAAACACCAAACTTCTAGACTTAGCTGAAGTGTCTGGCCTGCTGCAATTGTCTTATTTCATGATATTACCTTTCTGGGACAAAAAAAAAAAAATAACGTATCATAATATATTGGAATCGCCTTGATAAAAAAGAAATCCATAAGAAACGGTGATTGAAAAAAAATAATAAGATCTGTATTTTTATTTGATCAGATGAGGAATAAGTTCTACGGACTTGTCATTACCAAGATAGAGCAGTTTCTGTGTAGATAGGTGTTAATATTAGGTTTCATGATACCCTTTCAGAACACATTTTATGTCCCACTCTCGTTCTTCTCTCCTTCTATATCAGCCTTTTTGCCGTGTAAATGTATCTTACCATTTTTGACACAATAAAGCCTTGATCGTGCTGATGTGCCATTAAACCCCAACACAAACAAACAAACAAAGTTAACAGTTGAAAAGAGATGTTTTTCCTTGTAGCCACCTATTTGATCTATCTGTGATCATGTTGATTTGTTCCTCTCCCAGGAGAACTGGCCTCGCGAGTTGGTGAGACCTTCAGACGGCCCAGCATCACAGATGGCAGACAGACTATGGGCGAGATCGGAACCCGGCCCAGTCTGAGTGACCACACTGGACGTCTGGCTTACCTGGACAGTCGCCGCTCTAGCGTCACTGGGCCGGAGCATGCAGGTATAGGTATGGATAACACACTACAGATAAACCTGCATTTGTTGAACACGTTCGTTTTGTTTCTCTTTCTCTGCTGAATGTCGAGGGAGATGAAGATAGTCTTTCTTGGCCTAAGTGTGTGGCTTCAGTGACTGATGGCTGGTGTTCTTCATCAGTAGTTCTGCCACTCTGCCCAACTTCTTTTCCTTAGTCAGTCGTTTTCTACTCGTAAGATCTGACTTCGTAATATTGAACATCATCCCTGCTGGCTGTTCAGTGGCCTTCCTGCGACATACCCGAACTGTTTAAAACTTTGATGCTCCAAGAAGTAACTAACCGCTTTGTTTCGACCTTGTCACTGGTATCTGGACCCCAGACTCCTTCAAAAGATGGTGAATAGAAATGGTAAGAAATTCAGGCTATGGGGCACTGATTTGTGTGGACATGATCTGGCCAGTGAAAATAGTCCTCGAAATAGCATCTGCTGTTATGCCATTCTGCTTTCTTGATCTGTGCTTGATCAACTTTGATCATGGATGATGGATAATATTGAAATTTTAAAGTAACTGGTCTTTGATGCAAAATCATCACAGCTTTCCTTTGTCTTGATAAGGGAAATCTGGGTTGGAGAAAAGAAGGCCTATACCAGTCAGCCAATTTTTGTTTGAAATCACAGCACCTTTGAAACTTTAAGAGGTGGATTTCTGACAGACTTTAAGTTGTAGTTATGTCAAAGTCCGAAAACTCATTAATTTTTTAAAAATTATATCAAATGACATATGCCCATAGTCAATAAAAATAAGGACAAGATTAGTAAATGCCATTGTAAAAGGTGTCTTTTTTTCTCTATCCGCCTTGTATGGATCAAAAGTAGCGTTTGCGCTTATATTTCAGTGATTTTTATTTGAAATAATCAAAGGCAGTTGACCAGTTTCTCTTATTAGCCCCTCATTGGTTTTACTTCAGCTATTATTAAAGAATGGAGAACAGTTTAATTTATCATCAGTCCATGCCATTGTTTAGCAGTTTTATATACACTTGTGAGGAGGGTCACAGGACAAGCCATACCAAATGTGATATATTTGTCACTTCTATTTCCCCTTTCCTCTAGGTATTGGTGCCTACCGCCAGCCCAGCAGACTGGAGAGACAGCGGACTTCCTTCAGAAGTATGAGCCCCAGCCGCTTCGAGAGTGAACCGCCTACCTCCACTCGCTACCTCCGGGGACACCACAGTCCCTCGCGCTATGAAGCCGATGACCCTTACGTCCGAAGCTTGAGCCCAGTGCGGTATGACCAGAGTGTCCGAAGTCCCTCCAGGTCTCGGCAAGGCAGCGACCCAGATTTGATGGGTCTCGTGGCCTCGGGAACCACACGCCGCGAGGTTCCAACCAGAGATTTATCCACCATGCTAAGTCCTCGGTACCCTGACAGCCGGCAAGCCAGCCCGCGTGGTGCCATGAGCTTTTTCCCAGATTCTGATTCTGTGCAGAGTTTCCGTGGTGACCAAGGTCCTCCCGAGCGACTGTCCACTGAAGAGTACTCGGGCGAGGTTCTGGAAGGACCGCTAGACTTACCCACCAGAGAAGGTGACCCGGACACCGAAAGCGGTCACAGCGGCGACTTCGGCAGGGACGATGGTCGCATGTAAAAACTGAAATATCACCCAAATGTTAGTCTGCACACAAGTCTAAATCTCTACACTCCAGCCTGCTAATGTTTTGAAATGATTTCAAAAGATTGACAAATGGGAACATATTGGCTTTTCATTGGAGAGCACGAGTTCAAAGATCTGACTTTCAAAGCAGACCAGTTTTCAATCAGCACATTAATGATCTCATTGTAAAGTTCTGTACATTCAATTCAAAATCAAGGCAATGTTTCAGAAGGTGCTCTGGGTCTTAGAGGGTTAGTTGAGAACATTCCAGCTGACACATCAGCTAGTAGATGAAAATAGTTTATAATTGTATTGACAGCACTCAGAATTATCTGTTTCAATGTGGGCAGTAGTTACATTATAGTCCATTCGAATCCTCATACAGCATTCAAATTCATTAAGTATCAGGGCAAAAAGAAAAGATTAATGTTCACAAGAGCTTGGCTTATGAACCAAGACAAGAAAAATCACTGTGAAATTGTAACCATGAGAAAAAGATAATTTCTGACAGCCGGATCGTTGTGCTATGGTCGTTGACAGTGCAGTTCTGAAGGAAGGTGCTTGATTATCCTATCATGACTCCAAAATCCTCAAAGGACGATAACCGGACGTGGAAAGTGAAATATGCTGGCTTATATGTGAGAAGTTTAAAGGTGACTCTGACACATTGCCTAAAAAATGACACTCTTACATGTGTTATGTTGATGGTACTGAGTGTGTATTATGTGCATTAATTATAGCACCAGAGTTGCAGTAAAGTCCATTAGAATCTTCCCACAACTCTCAAATAAATGTTTATATGACCTGCTTTATGAAACATGATGAAAGAACAATTCATACTAAATCTGTAGGCGAACTATGAGGGAGGCAAATGTCACCTAGCACACAATGGTTACTATTGTGTGGTTTCAGAAGCTAGCTGTACCTTTCAAAGCCCTTTAGTATACTCACATCTAGAAATTGTCTAAAAATGAAAGTTGGCATATTTTACATCTTGGTGGAAACAATACCGTTTCACTAAGACTGTATTAATCCTTTCAAGACCTCATATCAGCCTGGCATTCTTAGTGAAATGTTTTGATGTGATAATCTTGTAGATGCCATTTATCTCATCAGAAAATATTATTCTATCTCTTCAATGATCTTCAATTCTTCTGTACTAAAATTAAATCTTAGTAAAAGCCATTTGTATGCAGCAATTTTCCCGTGTACATTGTTCAACTGCATAAAATTGACATATTACCATAATATTTCCATTTCTTTTAAAGCTACCGGATACTTAATTTCCTTCCAGAATTTGGAATTACGTGAAACTTCATTCGTACAAATTTCTGTTCGTTTAGTCATATTTAAACGTTATCAGTTATTCACAGAAGGTTGTCAGTCAACGAGTTGTACATTGAGATCTGTAATATAAAATTTTACCCCTTCAAATGTTTATCCAGCCATATTTGAATTTCTGCAAGATTTCACTGTAGCTTGCCATGATACCTAAAACTGTCTTCTGTTTCTAGTCATGTCATTCTTTACACTTTATTATTTGTCTTTTCAATGAATACAACATTTATCTCACACACTGCTTTTAAAACCCATAGAAAATTTAGGAAAAAATAGGCCTACTCAAGTGGAAAGAATAAAGAACAACGAGAAATCCTTTATGAAAAATAGAAGGAAGAAAATTAAGATTATGCAGAACCACGACACAGGCCTTTATAAAGATGTTTTCAAAGAAAGGCTGAGGCAGAAGGAACAGTGGCAGACCATACCAGCTTCTCTCATTGACAACAGCACTGCATCTAGCAGAATGAGAATCCTGAAGTTGGCAAGGCAAGTAGAAATCGTACCAAATGAAAGGGAATTACCCTATTAGGGTCATTGACTGCAGCGACCAATATCACATCCAGTCGTGCCGACAGATGACTCATTTGCAAAATCATAGGACAGAAAGATAGATAAGATGCCTCTTTATGTAGCTGGCTGATGTTTTTCTGTAGATATATTTTTGAAATCATCGGATTACTGGTAGACCAGGAATTACTGTTACTTATATAGCTCTTTGTGGTTATGTTGTTCACCTTGGGCTAAAGTGACCCGACAAGTTATGGAGTCGTGTTTTTAGTTGAAGTCTCATCTCTTTAGCCATGTTCACCATTGCAGCAAGGGATTCTGATCTTAGTTTCGTTCTAAAATTCCCATCAAAATGTACTCTTTTTTTTTAGCAGACTACAGGCTAAACTACAGGAAAATGTACGAAGACATAGTGATACAGGCAGAGTTGAATCGAATCCAGAATGGCGAATAACCGTACGTTTCCAGCGATAAAGGATATTTTAGTGCTGTCCGTTTGATAATTATCATTTTACAATATTTTTTATACTGATATAAGTGCATCTATTTTCCCAGCATATGAATGTTTGACCCCCCAAATCTGTCTTTTTGTACTGACTAATTTTAAATCACTCATAAACCTGCAACATTGAAATGATGCTATTACAAAGAGCACTTTAAACTGAAAAAAATAATAATAATAAATTGAAACAATCACTAAACACACCCTGACCTGTTTTCGTACCATTTATATGAGATCATGCAGCATTAATGAACTTTACATCTCAATTAAATGTAAGACGTAGAGATGTCAGTTTAATCTTACTGTGAATATATTACATGTATTTGTATTTCATCTTTGAGTAATTTGTCTTGCATAAATAATTTTGTTTATGATATACTAGTGATATATTTATTTAATAAATACATTTCTATTGTCACCGTAATTATTCCACTTACTTTATCACTGTTTTATTTCTCACCAACGTAATATCTGATGTTCAGAAACAGGTTACACATCCGCAGAATAATCATATGATGTGTATTACAGATCTGTTGATGGTGAGTGTCCTCTTCTTCATAAACATCTGTGGTATTTGATATGTATTTGTGATGATTTGTGAAAAAAAAAAACTGTCATATACGTGGACTGAAATCCTCTCTAGAACGGCGATTGCAATTATGTACTAAATGCCTTGTGAACTTCACAAAGACAAAAATCAAGATTTACATTTCCATTTTAATCAACATCCGAATTTAATTCAGGCTATGACAATGGAACACGCCAAACAATGAATGTGAAAAACAAAGAGTCAAGGGGCCCATTCACGATCAAACCAAAAGCATCACGTCGGAATGTTAATTTGACTTGTCAGTGTGAGTTGATGATCTTCCCATTCATGCTCAGTTTCTTCTGGTGAGTTTAGCTCGGCGTACTTCGCAACATGATAGGTTAGGCCTAGATCTAAATCTACTTTCTACTTTTCGACACAAGCAGAGCACTGTATCATCAGACAACACGCCATCAGACAATAACTGGGCGGGGAGGGGGTGGCTCTACATGTCTTTGGCGTGACCAAAAATGGGCACAAGAGAGTGCCGGGATTGGAATATCATTCACTGATTTCTATCATATCACATTTATATGAGGGTCCCCTCAGAAGTTAACAAGAGAGCAGTAGGTCTATATGGAGCTAACTTGTTGAAATGTTTCAAATGATAGAGGTAACCTAAATACTGTGCTACGGCTTGCCGTTTGATATATCATATTGCAATCTATGTGTTCATGACGGATGTATCCGCAAAGAAAGTGTTTAAGTGTTCCTTTGATTTTTCCTTATGTACATGAATTTGGCTTCCATAATCTTCAGACTGATAGGTCAAGGCTTAATCTGCTGGCTTAAGACAGTGAAATCGTCCTCTCATTCTTCCACATGTGATATTAATCATATTGGTGTTTTTGTGCTTGTGATGGTTTTATTATTACATATGGTTATTATGTAGCATACTGTGGCATTGTCTTGATCTTTACATCTGCACTGAAACGTTGGGGGTGTTTGAGGCAATGTTCCATGCAGCACCGTAGTCATTCCTCGTGTACAAAACACTGGACCGAATGTACTATACATGTACTTTACTATTTGTCGTTGTAAATCGTACAAAGATGCAATGATGATTTTTTTCTTCTTGTGAATGGTTCATCTATTATTATTCAAGACCACTTTCTTAGTATGCATGTATTATTTCCCAGATTTTTTTTCCTCGGCGATTTAACACAACAAATTAGCAAAGGAAGCCTTTGAGAATGGACAAAATCGTTCACGGCCATAATATTGTTGGCCGTTGCTCCGATAAATGACTAGAGACAAACCAGAGAAGCTGGATGATTGTAAATTCAAATTTTATCGCTATGAAACGATACGATTAACCAGAGCTCTGTCGATCGTCCCATTTCCGAAGATCTTTAGCGCCCAAAGTAATGAAGCCAGTTCTCATCACTATTAGATTATTTACAAAGAAAACGAGAGAAAGTTTCTTTGGGCATGAAAGAGATTTTTTAAGCAATTAATGTAATTGTTCATGTTAACCCAAAACAGCTACATCTGGACTTAGTTAAATATCAACTATTATACTGTTATTTTATTTCTTTAACTCCCACTTCGACATGACCTCCAATTCTAAGAAGATATGTCAAATTCTGAAGTCCAGCGAGTTTGTGACACATGCATTGCCAATCTTTGGCTTTCAGCAACCGAGAAAGCTCCCTGGCTTTAACTCTAAGGTCTTCACACTTCAATGCAGTTTCATAATTATATATTTAAAGTACAGTTTATACATATTATGTTATTGTTATCATCGTATATGTCTGGCACTTCGTGATTAGCCATACCAAGATCACAGCTGCAGCGATGCAATTTCTGTACATAAAGGTCAATGTTTTATGTATTTTGTTTCGAAATATCCGCACTCTCTATTTTGTTCAGTATAGCTACAGATAGAATGGGCTCTGGAGGTATGACAAAGTAGGAACTCACTATCAAACTGAAGTAATCAAAATCAGATGTCATAAACCTGACTGATGATTTGCACCATACTTTGCACATACTTCGGGAAGAGTCGTAGACTATAAATCAATTAATGTGAATGTACAATTCGTCAATCCCATGTCTGAAAGTAAGTCATTTCTATAATTAACTTTTCTTTTGTACTGCCAAGTCTTTGGTGGCAATTCTGATTATCAGTAATATGTAAGTTTGTGCCAAATGATTTTAAAGACTTCTACATGCCATATTTAGACCTGCAAATTGGACTATAATTTTATTTATCCTGTTCATTTCTGTGGACCTGCATTACTTTTTTAAAGTTCATTCCTTGAGCAGTAAATTCTTCTATATCTCTGTGGGTGTGTTCATTATACCCAACAGTGTTTGGTCCTGTAAGATTTTATTTCTGTTTATTTCTGGAAAATCAAGTGTCCAGACCGCTGTTTTTGAATGATATTTTTCTCCACGGGTGATTTTGCCTTATTCTATATGGCATTCTCTTTCCAGAGATGAACGAAAAGCAGTTAGAGTAACATTTTGTCTTCGGATGATGCTGATTAATTTGTTCCCTTAAGTTCTGCATTTAACTCTTGGTGCAATCAACAAAATCGCACACTGCCAGTTCTATTACGGACCACTAGCTTTTAAGAGTAAAAATGCATGAGATGTATTTCCATTTTTAACATATTCTGTGACAATATATTGTAATGAGTTTAGAGTATGATGAATATAATGATCAGTAACACAGTGTTCTAAATTTGAATGCAGGATATCATGATTGGGACTACCCAAGTTTCATGTATTTATGTGTGAGAGACATTTTTTTTTTAAAGCTAATAGAATCATGTTCTTATTTTTAGTATTGCTCACCAGTGACAGCATTTTCATTGCCAACAACAGTGTTCCTCTCACTCTCCACATAACTATTTAAAAAAAAAAGACGTTTGCACTATTTGTATGTGGAACAATTGTATTTTTGCCAGCATGGAATAGTCTGCGGTGCTTTTGTGATCACTCTAGGAATACAGCGTTTCCATACAAACCTATTGAGTCATGTAGCGGGTTTTTCTTTTTCAGCATCATAGTAAAAGTGTTTTTAATGTTAACATAAATACTAATATACATAATCTTTTGTCAGATCAGCGTCACCTGTCGTCATCTCTGTGTATATTACAAATATACATGATCTCTGAATATGTGTCGTTTCTCCATTTATATGCATGGGATAAGTTTCAGAATTCATAGCAAGAGCAAGACATCGTTTTCTTTTTTCCTATTCACTTCTTCCAAATAAAGAACAATTTCCATTAAACCTTTATATTTGACTGTTTCTTTACTGAAAAAAAAAAGGACGTGTTTTTCATGAAGTTTTCAGTGTGGCTCACACCATTAAATGTCTTGACTGTTGCAGACTTTTGTTACGCGAAGTTTGGTGTAATGCGCATCCTCGCTTCAGCCTAAACATTGTATTGATGGCTTACCATAGCCGATGGTGTGCCTTTGTAATGTTTCCGCAAGGACAAGACAGACAGACAGATAGGCGGACAGTCCAGTTGATACTGAGATAGTTTTGTTCTTATTGTTATCACTATCTATTTCGTCGTTGTTGTGGTGGTTGTTGCTGTTGTTATTGTGACGGTGGTGATGTTGCTGCTGCTATCGCTGATAGTGATGGTGGTAGTGGTCGTTGTTGTTGTTTTTCCTTTGTCTGTAGTATCTGTAGTTGTTGTTTTGTTTTCTTTTGTTTTGTTATCATCATTGTTGTTTTCAGAAACAGTTTGTGTTAACATGAGGAAAACTGTTTTGTTATCATCATTGTTGTTTTCAGAAACAGTTTGTGTTAACATGAGGAAAGCTGTATTGCGTTTAGCGAATGAAAGTTTGAAAAATTTATTTATCCCAATGACAGTCACTATCTATTCATGGGCGAAGTCTTGTAACGTGGCGAAAAACGATAAAACAAAGGTAAAACAAAACAGACAAGATAGAATAATTGTAAAGTTGATTTATGTCATGTATTTTTACGAACACAGAGACACTTATGTTGTGAGATTTTCTTTTAATAGCATTAAGCGAATCTTCATGTTCATTTTAATGTCTTAACTGTAAATTCCATAATCTCGGCAAGTTGAAGCTTCACAAGTCCGATCTACTTTACCAACCATGCGTCCTTTACTATGGCAGCTATATCAGCCAGGCCCTCAGAGCAAGAGGTGACTTCGATTTCCTTGCATTTTGCCTGAATACATTCGGCATCATAACCATCTGATGAAATACATCCCCGAAGACTCATTTCCATTTCTGTCCCCAGACAGTGTCTTAACAGAACCAAAGAATCAAAATATTGACAAATATACGTTCCCAGCTTGACGAGGAATTTCGTATACGTTGCGTCGCCATAATCCTCGGGTCGAAACGTTTCTGTTGCTTGACTGCATTCCTTGTAATGGACGTAACAGCGGAACTCACTCTGGAGGAAGGGAGAGCAAAATTCATCCATGTTGTTTGGTATAGAGGAAAAATAGAACAATGAAATCTGTTCAGAGATGGTCAAGACTTCAGAAAAGTTGGCGATGCAAGACATGTACTCGCTGCAGGGACCTGCAAAAGACAACATGATGTATTGTAAAAATAGATCAGTAGTTGATATTACTGTCATACCTGTCACAAGATCATACATGCACCATCCAGGCAACCAAAGGACAATCCAACTAGCCAGTCAGTTAACTACATGTTCCCATTTAACCATGAAAATAAGTACTGACACTAGCTTATTTACTACCGTCTAACTGGCTGACATATTAAAAACTGTGAGATGAAAGAGTATTAAATGTTAAGGTTCTGAAACGTCTACTGATAAGGCTATAGTAATATCCTAGCTAAATGTGATCACTGTGCTGTTTGTTAATTCGGCTTTTTTTTTCTTTCTGTATTTTTTCTTTCATTGTTATTATGTATTTCTGTGAGAATCTTGCGGTTTTACTCTTTTAGCTAAATGTTGGTCTGCATTAGCTAAAACTTGTTTGAATTTACATGAACAATAATTCTTAACATAATAATAGTATCTTAGTAGAGAGAAGACTTTGAAGCGATTTGAGCAATTCCTTATTGTGGAATCGAGATAACCACTCCGGAGGAAGCTGAAAGACGAAATAAAACGAGTTATCGTGGAAACACAAAATAGAAGAAAACCAACCAAACAAAGTTGTCAAACAGACACGTAGAAACAATGATTACTGAAGCAGAACAGCTATCGGTAACAATATGGGCCTATATGAGAAAACTCTTTTGTTATGGCCTACAATATAGAATTCTTAATAGGCAGTTAAAGACGGGGAAGGAGTGGATGTGACAAAGAAAAAAAGAGGAAGAGGAGGATGGAGAAAAAGGAAAAAGAAAGAGCAACGAAAAGAATAAAAATGTATGACAGAACAAACAGTTTGTAAGTTTGTAAAGTTACCAATGCAGCCAAAAAACAAAAAAAATCACTGTGGCAAATGTAGAAATGGGTTAAGGCATTAGCAGTACTTTAGTACCCAACATGCAGTACTTGAAGTCAGAAAATGCCATTAAAAAGTTGAGTTGTATAGAAGAGAAAATGAAAAACATCCACGGTAACCTGTACAATCAGCAGCCTGAAGACACACTAGGATGACACAAATGCTATATCTCAAAACGCCACGTCCTATACCCATGATTTCTGTTATAATCTATCTCTACGAAATACGGGCTGTAGTGGCTTAGCGAAAAGGGTGCGCGTTTTTATAGACTATCAGCTACATCCGGACTATATTTATGTCTTGCGCCCAGGGCAAATGGAAGTCGCGCCAGGGGATCGCGAGTTACGGCCGTTTTTAACTATTTTCCGACTTGGATACAAAATTGTTTTTTGTTTTTTTTTCAGGTTAGAAAAGGTTGAATTTTTGTTTTGTAGAAAACATAAAAAATGTTGGTATCTCATTTGCTCTGAGCGCAAGACATATCGGGGTAGACTGGTCTTTAACCCTGTACAACGCAAAGCTTGGCAGGATAAGATGTTACATTTTAGGATGATCTGGGCACGGAAAGGCACTTCTTCTTCGTGGTGGTGTTATTATTTTCTTGTTGGAGTTTTTGTTACTGTTGTAGCTGTTGTGTTGTTGTTTTGTTGTTGTTGGTGGTGGTGTTATTGTTGTTGTTGTCATTGTTGTCACCTTTTTGTTATTTCTGTTGTAGTTCTTATTCTTTGTGATGATCATGTTGTTCTTGTTCTTGTTGTTGAAAAACGTTTTTATCCCCTCCTAATAACAATATATTAGACTCGATATCAATACTTATACTGCCGGATGCCATGTATTCTCAACATTCCATAACAATTTGAGTCCAGAATTGTAAAGCTGACGGACTGTAACAGTACCCGAAACAATAAATTCAATCCACTCCTACCACGACTAACCCATATTATGAAATTGTGACAAAAGATAGTGATTCTTTGTCCATTGTTTACATTATCACTTTAAAGGGATTATAAAATTTGTTTTTTGATTTTTGGTGTGTTTTTTTTATTGTATAAGTTAACAGTTTGACAAGAGTAAAAAAATAAGAACAATTAAAACCTCCTGTGAGAAAGAGAAAGGAAATATCAAGTTAGAACGTGTTGACTAAGATGATGTAAACAACGGACAACGCGTCACAACTTCTATCACATTTTTTAAATCCGACTGATCTAATTCTGAAACTATCTGTATCCTCAATATTTTAGATTATTGTAGTTATGTCATGCAAGATCTTGGACAGTTCCGATGGAGACCATATTATTATTATTATTATTATTATTATTATTATTATTACAGACGAACAAGTTGGACACATTGGAGAATTTGAAGATTTCCGAACACTCGTAAAAGGCTCAAGCTAAATTGATATGGCCTCATCTCAAGATCTGGCGGATTGGCTAAGATGATCCTTCGAGAAATCATCGAAGGCAAATAAGACAGCGCAAAGGACAACAGGCAAAGAGAGAAGTGCGCAGACAACATTGAGGAATCGGGCGGTGAACCATTCAATAATTTGCAGTGACACATGCTCTCCCTCGCGCACAACAAACAACCTCCCGCCCCCTTCCCCGCCCCCCCAAAACAGGGGGCGCCCCAACGACTTTCTACCGAATTAGAGACCAAATAAGCCAAGCAAGATGTCATAGTTGAGACCCTGTGAAGATGAGGCAAGGGTTAACTTACTGTTCTAAGGTCCACAACTGAGACTATAACAGGCCCTGTTGACAACAGCTCATTTGTACCCCAGGGGTACACGTCATTCATTAATTCATAGGCCCATCGATATCTTGTGTCTCACGCACTGTTAACTTAACTTTTAACAGCAAGATTCTTGATCTACTGTGTATATATATATATATCAATATTATTTCACATGTCGACCCACAACGCATTAAAAAAAAATATATTTTCTTTGTTTGTATGTCTGTTTATTTGTTTCTTTATTTGTTTCTATGCAGCCAGAACCAAACAGGCCCACATCCCTCAAGAGAAGAAAATTGAGGACCCATCTCTCGCTGCATGAGTTTGTCATGGTACCATACTGCTCATGTCCATGAATACCAATGATTTCTAATACTGGTAACTTGCACAAATAAGTAAGTACTTGTATGTGTGCGTCTTTTATGTTATCTCACAAAGCACCATAGAATGGAATGCAAACAAGGAAGACAGCTGGTGAATTAGACTGTGCTAGTGGAAATAAGTTTGTGGGAAATGGACGCTGTTTGATAAACATAACCATGCCGGTAGTCATTTTCACAGACTGTGCGTATAACATGACAAAGGTTCACAACAGAGTCCCTAGTACTGGTGTATCACGTTTATAGTCATGGTTTGTTCCCTAGTGAATGTTTATTTCCCAAGACAATAATGGGCTCGATATGAGGGTTCGCTTACCTACTGCTGACATACAAAATCCAGTGCCGCCTCTGTCATTACCATTATCCATAAACATTTGCTACATTTTTTGCTCTTTTATAGGTATTTATCAACATTCCGCTTGTAAATGACAAAAGTAACTACAATAGTACTCTTTCCTCGCACAAGGATCGTTTCTTTAGGGAGG
>JBCEWB010402863.1:0-20585 GCA_039654565.1 Peronia peronii
ATGCGCCTGATTGCGCGCCTGCGGTTGAGACACCCAGCACCCGGCCGGGCCAAGGTCGGAGTACGCACGTTTCAATGCGCCTGATTGCGCGCCTGCGGTGGAGACTTCAGCACCAGTGGCGGCGCCAATGGCCAAGCCGAAACGGCGACGACGTTTCAATGCGCCTGATTGCGCGCCTGCGGTGGAGACTTCGCGCTGCTCACCTGTATACGCGGATCAATGATCCGCGTTTCAATGCGCCTGATTGCGCGCCTGCGGTGGAGACCTCAATCGGCGAGCAGACGGTGGAGCGGAAGGGGTTTCAATGCGCCTGATTGCGCGCCTGCGGTGGAGACAGGCCGCCGGGTTCGGTAACCCAGCGGCCTCGTCTCGTGTTTCAATGCGCCTGATTGCGCGCCTGCGGTGGAGACGCGGTAGTCGCCAGTACTCCGGTACAGGTGCTCACCGTGTTTCAATGCGCCTGATTGCGCGCCTGCGGTGGAGACGCATGCAACGCGGGAATACCGGGCGTCAGGACTGTTTCAATGCGCCTGATTGCGCGCCTGCGGTGGAGACCATCTCGGCCTCGTGGAACACTCACGGGCACGTGGGTGAGAGTTTCAATGCGCCTGATTGCGCGCCTGCGGTGGAGACTTCTTCGTCGGAAGGTGAGAGAGGCAGGAACAGCGTTTAAATGCGCCGGATGGCGCGCCTGCGGTGGAGACCGGCATCGACTGTGACCAGACGGGCCCCTATGTCGACTTCAGTTTCAATGCGCCTGATTGCGCGCCTGCGGTGGAGACGTGGCAGATGAAGTGGGGGAACGCCACCTCCGTCGTTTCAATGCGCCTGATTGCGCGCCTGCGGTGGAGACCCTAGCGCAGAATCGGGGGTGCTGACCAGGGGCTTCGCGGCCGGAAACCGCGCATGGGTGCGCGGCATGCGCGCGGTCGCGGCCGGACAAGGCTCGTCTGTAGCGTTTGCCCTGGTAGATCGCCGTTCGCGCGTGGAGCGGGTCCGTGGCTCGGCTGCACAGGGTTCACACGACCCAGAACGGGTCGTCGGGTGGACGGTCGGCTTGTCCGATGAGCGCTCGACCCTCGTTGCAGTTCATGCAGACAGGGAAGAGGTGAACGGAGTCGTCGTCTACATCGACGATCGTGTTGGCTCGGCGGAGCAACTCGGCAACCTCACGCTCGTCGAGCGTGCATTCGAACACGCTGAGCTGAATCCGGTCACCGTAGGCGGCACAGATCGCAGCGAGGCGTGCCCGCCGGCTGTCGTCGGCGACGTCGTATGCGATGACGTAACGCACGTCGCCCGTCAGACGCGGCGACGGTAGGCCGTGTAGGAGTGTCCTCGCTGCACCAGCGCAGCAACCTGTTGTGCCTGGACGTAGATCGAACGGCGAAGGGAGAGACGTCGTCCGGCGACGGGGTGATGAACCCGTGTCAAGAGCCGGCGCTCGACCGCGGCGATCACGAGGCGTCGCCCGGCCTCGGTGAGCCAGACGCCTGTGCCGCCATCGGCCGGCCGGCCGTCGTCGGGTGTCAGGTTGCCGCGACGTACGAGTGCGAGCACCGCAGCATCGACGATCACGGGTCTGAACTCTTCGATCAAGTCGAGCGCGAGCGACGGCCGATTCGCCCGATCGGTATGCAGGAACCCACACTCGGGGTCGAGCCCCGCCGCCACGCACGCCGTCGTCGCCTCACCCGTGAGAATCGCATAGCCGTAGCTGAGCGCGGCGTTGACGACGTCGGCGGGCGGCCGGGCCGAGCGGCCCTCGAAACCGTAAGGGTCGTCGATCAGGATTCCGAGCCCCTCGAAGTAGCGGCGCGCCACGATGCCTTCGACGCCGAGCGCTTGCTCGGCCGTTTCGGCGGTCGGGAGCAACGCCGCATAGCTGTCGATCTCGGCGACGATTTCGGCCAACTCGTCGGACCCCGTGGGTCTGACGTAGCGGCGCAGCAGCACCTTCTGGTTGGCGAGCTTGGCGGCGATCATCTCGGTCGCCAGGCTTCTTGCGATCGCAGGATCGCCCGTTGCCCGGTACTGATCGCGGCGACGGCCGACGTGCGCATTGCCCGTTCCACGTAGCCAGCCCGTGAGGCGACCGCTCCGCGAACAGAACACGACGTCGATGGCGTTGTAGAGCGCATGCGTTCGCAGACCCGGCGCGATGGTGACGCTGCCGAAGCAGACGATTCGCTCGACCCGCTCACTCGGAACCGAGAGCAACTCCTTCCTCGACCTGGTGACCACCACGCGTCCCTGGCGTCGCGTCACGTACGTGCCTTGGACTCCGACGTAGAGCACCCGTCGCCCAGGCGACTCGCTCGGGTCGGGAGCTGTCGCGGGGTAGCGATGATTGAAGTCCTCTCCCACGAAACAAAACCCCGTCTCGAAATCGAGCACCTCCGTCTTGTCGGCTCCGAGCTGCATGTCGAGTGCCTCCGCGGCGAGTTCTGTGGCGGCGACCGCCCGCCATGCCTCTGATCTGTCGCGTGCGAAGACGACGCAGTCGTCGGCGTAGCGAACGAGTGGAAAACCCGAGTCCTGGATCGCATCGTCGAACGCCACGAGATAGAGGTTCGACAAGATCGGCGAGAGCGCGCTGCCCTGCGGCAGACCACTGTGATGGCGGATGAATCGCCCGATCCGAAATGGTCGATGGAGGAGGCGCTCGACGAGCCCGACCACCGGGTCATCGCCCACGATCGCGGCAAGTCGGTTGAGCACCCGCGTGCGGTCGACAGACGGAAAGCAGTCGTCGATGTCGGTTCGGATCACGACGCCGAACCCCTCGTCGCGCAGGGCGACGACGCGACGGACCGCATCGCCGACACCGAGCCCGGGCCGGTAGCCGAACGAGGCGCCGCCGAGGTGCGGGTCGATCAACGGTGTGAGCGTGCGCAGCAGCGAACGTTCGAGGACCCGTTCGCGCGCGCATGGCAATCCGAGCCGACGCGTGCCGCCCGACTTCTTCGGGATGTCGATCGCGACGAGCGGCCGCGGCTGCCAGCCCGGTTCGGACGCGTCCGCTGCGAGTCGAGCCAGTGCGTCGGGATCAGAGGCCAGGCGCGCGAACGCCGGTCGCGATGGCCTGCCGTCGATGGCGTCGGCCCGGATGAGTTCTTCGAGCGCGCGGTGCAGGCGTTCGGGGTGTGTTGCAGCGGTCAGCAGCGACATCGGCTCAGCCGACCTCGACCGTGCCGAATCCGTACGTGGTCGACGAGCCGAGCCCGGTGTACGGCGCCGCCGCCAGGAGCCCTTGCACAGCACCGCGGATGTCGGGTTGGCGGTGCCCGATGCGGAACTTGGTGGTACCGAGAAACCCGGTGTGGGTGACTCGGCCGCACCTCGCCGTGACGGTCTCGCCCTTCAGATCGGCGATGTCGATTCGCACGTCTCGAAGCTCAAGCGGCGGCAAGTGCTCGGGTGCGAACACCGACCACTTCTGTACCAGCGAGCGCAAGATCGACCCGGGCAACGGAAGCGGCAGTTGCCTGTTGCGGTCGCGGACGTAGAACGGTGACAGGAAGTCGATCGTGAACTCGGGCTTGTCGGGCGTGTCTGAGGCGAGGTTCGCCCATGTGCGGGCGCGGACGGGAACCAGCGGCTCGGTTGCGTAACAACCGTTCCCGAGTCGGACGCCTCGCATCGCGGCCACACCGAACTGGTCGAGCACGTGTGCGACCCACGTCGGCCCGTCGGACAGGAGCCGCAGCTCGATCCGACACCCCCCTTCGAGCGGCTCGGGAGGCGAGATCGCGAACGGTTTGGTGGGCAGATCGTGCGTCGCGTCACCGTCGACGAGGTCGCAGACGGCGGCGTGCAGATGATGAAGCTCACACTCCTCGGCTCGGGCCCGCACGTACCACTGCCACATCGACGGCATCAGCGCGCTCGCTCGTCGGGTGACACCGTGATCGACGCTCGGTCGGGGCGCGCCAGCGACCGGCAACCGATGATCCTTCCGCCTGCGTCCCGGACGACTTCGGTCGGGATCAGCAGGTCGTCCCGGTCGCTGCCGGCCGCGACGAGGACCGAAACGACGAAGGCGGTGCCGGCCACCGGTTCGGGAAGCCCGACGATCGGGCCGTACCGAAGGCCCTGCACCGGAATGCCGTCGATCGTCTCGGTGACCGGCGTGCCGACTTCGATTCGCCGGGCCGGTTCGCCCGTGTGCGGAATCTCGGCGATGACGCGGTGGTCCTCGCCGACGATCGTCAGATTGTGCGGTGTGAGGTTGACGATCTTCGAGTTGGTGGTGTGACGGTTCATCAGTCTGCCTCGTCTCGGAGCCGAACGAACGTGAGCGGAGTGGAGCCCTCGACCACGTACTGCTCGCCGTGGAAGCCGGTCACGTCGGCGCCGACGCTCTGGTCGTCGGGTGCCCACCCGAGCGCGGGCCGCCGCTCGTAGCCGACCGGTTCGCCCGCGGTGTCGGAGGTGTCGCCGGTCACGAGTTCGGCGACGATCGCGTCCCCGTCGGGTCGAATGCGTGCCACGAACAAGCGGTCGGTCGCCCACGCCCACAGATGCGTGATGCCGTCGGGTGGCTTTGGCGGGCACCCGGCGACGTTCCAGCCGTCGATGTCCTGCCAGGCACAGTTAGCGCTGGAGAGCAACGCCGCCGTGACCGGCCATGCCAGTCGGCCGTGGGCGACGACGACGCCGAGCGCCCGGGAACTGGTGGTCGCTGTCATGAGGCCTCCTGTTGGGTCGGGCGCTCGGGGCAGAGTCGGTCGATGGTGCCCGCGAGATCGACGGATGGGCGCGATCGGCAGGAGACGGTGCCGTAGCCGCGAGACGTGGCCGCACCGAAGCCCACGAGACCGTCGTCGATGTCGATGACGGCGGCGTCGATCAGATCGCCCATCCAGGTGGGCGCGTCGGGTGCGGCGTCGATGTCGAGCCTGAAGTTGCCGCCGGTGACAGGACGGTCGCCGAACAGCAGCGTGTCGCGTGCGCCTCCGGTGACCCGGTCGATCGCCACATGCAACCGCTTGTCGGTCTGCGAGTCGGCGAACGTGGCGCCACGAAACGCCAACGCACCCCGCTTCGACGTCGAGCCGAACATCTCGACGAGCGCCCGCTCGACATCGTCGTTTGTGAGTTCGTCACGGAGCACTGCGAGGGTTCGCAGGATGAATTCGACCCGATGCCGTATCACGCCCTTCAACGACGACCCGTCGATCACGTACTCGTCGCCGCGGCGCAGCCCGACGACGACATTGGCATGCTGCCCGTCGTCGTTGTCGTTGTCGTCGTGGTCGGCTGTTGGCGACACGAGCAGGGGTGTCACGACGTCGAATTCGTAGTTGCGCCACGGGTCGCGATCGTCGGCAACAGGAGTTGTTGGATCGGTGGCGAAGTGTTCGACCAGATCGCAGCCGCCCAACGCGCACAGCTGCACGAGCTGGTCGGGATCAGTGGGGTCGGCGATTCCCGAGCGTACGGCGACCACCCTCGCCCGCCCGAGACCGGTCGAGCTGCCGCCACCGATGAGCGGCTTCCAGGTGGCCGCCAACGCAGCCAGCGCCGCGACCCCCTCGGCAACCGGGAGATCGACGGGGCGCGGCTGGCGGACCTCGAGGTACAGCGCGACACGAGTCCCGGGCGGCAGCATCGACATCGAATGCAAGGTCTTGGCTGCGGCAGCGCCGCGGGCGGGGTCGATCGCGGTGCGCTCACGCAGCTCGAGACTGGCGGCGGTGACAGGTACGCCGTCGAGCGTGGTGACGGAGCCGAGGGCGCGCACGGCGCTGGCGATCGCGGGGCTGCCGTCTTGGAGTACCTCCGGACCGAACAGCCGCTCGGAATCGACCCCGGTGTTGCGAGCATGTTGACGCAGCCCTCCGAGCAGTCCCGACGATGGGACGTACGCCGAGCCGTCGAGCGGCGAGATCGACATCGGCCGGTCGATCACGATCGCCCGCTCGGGCGCCGCGACGACCGTCGCTTCGGTCAGTTCGAGCTCGATGATCGCGAATCCGATGGGCATCGCAGCCGATGTCATGCCGTCGCACCTCCTTCGGTGTCGGTCGGGGTCGCCGCTGGCGCAGCGTCGATCGTGGCGAGGGCGACATGTACGTACGCGAGGTCGTTCGAGTCCAACACCGCCCGGAGTTGCCTGCCGGCGTCGGGCGCGAGCTGTCGCCCGGCCTCGCCGGTCCGTACCGCCGACGCCCGACCGAGTTCGAGGTTCATCGCATGGCGACGCACGAGGTCGGCTGCCCAACTCCGGCGCTCGTCGGGAATCGCCGAGAGCGGGTCATCCGATGCGGTGGTCGCAGTTGGCGCCGACGGACGCGGGGCTGACGAAATCGGGGGCGTCCAGGCCGCCGGGTTGACGTCGATCCAACCGAAGCCCTCTCGCTGGCGTAGACCGAGGCCGTTGCGCTGGAGGTTCGAGAGATGGTCGCGATCGATCGGCGAATCGCATCGGTAGACGAACGTCGAGCCCGTCGCGATCGCGATCTCGGCCGGCTTCGGGAGCCCGGACGCAGCGTGCCATCCACCGATGAGTTCGGGTCGCACCCACCGTTGTTCGAGGTGGAGGTCGGCGTGGGCGACGCCGAGCGCGTCGGCGACCTCGCGTCGATCCGGAATCTGACTTGGTCGAGTCGCATCGTCGACGACGATCATCGGTGAGGCGCACCGCACGAGGATCTTCCCGTCGGATCTGACCGGCGGAGCGGCGAGCGCGTCGCTGGGAACGAACGCGAGCTGGGCCCGGCCGTTGGTCGACTTCTTGCCGCCGAACCAGACCGGGCGGGTAGCGAGTTCGAACAGCTCGTCGACGAGGTCGGGTCGCAGGTCGGCGGTGTCGATGCTGCCGACGAGGGTGGTCGTATCGCCGTCGTGGCGGGTCGCCAGCTCTTGTCGCTCGAAGAGCTGGCCGTCGGTCGCGGTTTCCATGCTCGTGAGTTCGGCGCGGGCGCGCGACGTGAGCGGGCTACCGACCAACCGGCCTTTCAGTGGCTCGAGAGCAAGTCCGCACGTGCAGCGGTTCTCACCGGTGGAGCCGGGCTGGGCAGCGTCGACCGCAGTGGTGGCGCACGCCGGATGTGGCCGGTATTTGCAGCCGCTGACGCTGAGCGGCTCGAACGACGCGGTCGGCGACAGCAACGGCCCGAATCGGACGTTGCCCTCGAAGATCGAGACGAAGTCGGCTCGCCGAGGCGATGTCGAGGGCACGCCGTGCTCGCGGATCCAAACTGCGGCGAGGGCACCCCGGGCCACCCAGCCGGGGATGTAGCCAAACGCCCGCGTCGTGAACGCGGCCTCGCGGCCGCTTGCAGCGGTGACGGGTTGACGTAGGGTTGCCGTGACGTCGATCATGGGGTTGCCCCGATCGGGCGGCGTTGCGCTGGGAGCGACGCAGCCGCGATCATCTGGGCGTCGACTTGTCGGTCGGGCGTGATCGTGACCCAGCCGAGTCCGCGATTGCGGTCGGAGCCGATCGATCGCACCGTCGCCGCCGACACTCGCAGCACCGCCTCGTGTGCCTGCAGTTCGCCGGGCTCGATCGGGTCGCGACGATCGATGTCGAACGCGGCCGCCGTCGCCCACACCTCCTCGCCGAGCAGGAGTGCGCCGCGGGCGACGGTGCCGGTCTCGGGGTTGATGCGGATGCGAGCGCGGTTGCCCACGGCCGATCGCTCGGAGAAGTCGACGTCGGACCACGACCACGGCGACGGGCTGCGGGCCGCTCCGTAGACCGCGTCGAGGAGCCTGGAGTCGATCCCCAGCGTTTCGCCGGCCGCCCGCATCACCCCCTTCAGCGACGTCGTCGGCAACCAGCAGTTCGGGTCGACCGTGGCATCGAGGCCCGGTCGTGCCGCACCGGTCGCAACGCGGAACGGTTGATGGAACGCGATCGTGAATCTCATGAGGTTGACCACCAGTGAGCGATGTCGATGAGCTGTTCGAGTTGTGCAAGGTCGTCGACGGGAAGCGAGCTCAGGTGCCCGTGGCGCCGCAACGTTCGTTCGATCTTGAGCTTGGCGACCGGCGCCGGCTCGCTGTTGATGATCTGGCTCAACCGACCGACGGTCGACGGGTCCCACCCCGCAATCGCTTCGATGCTGCTGACGCGTTGATTCAGATCGGCGAGCGAGATCGGCACCAGCGGGTGGTCGACGCCGCGTCGGGTGACGTCGATCCAAGCGATCGACGCCTCGGCTCCACCGACGACGCCCTTGGAGCGCTTGAGCAGCTTGGCAGCGAGTTCGGCCGCCTGGTCGAACGGCCAGTGAGAGTGTGAGAACACGATCGCAGCCGATGCCGTCGGGGACCGCGCAGGTAATGCAGCGTCGGCGGCCGCGCTGCTGGCTCTGATCTCGGCGATGGTCGTGTCGACCAACTCGCAGAACTGTTCGAGGAAGTCGGTGGTGAAGGCCCACCCCAGCGGTGCCGGCACCGACACCAGCACGTCGTCGCCGCCGAGCAGGTGGACGAGCGTGCGAGGCTGATTCGCACTGCCTTGAATTGTTCGCGCTGCGCACTCGAGCGCTTGTTTGGTGTGCTCGCCGATCTTGACGGACAGGTCGGGAACCAACCCGGGATCGGACTTGGCCAGAGCTTGGAAGAAGCTCCCGAACGCGTTGCCGTCGGCGAACACGCATGCGAGGTGGTTCTGCTTGTCGGCCGGACCGAGCTTGGCGAGCTGTTCGAAGTCTTTGGGAAGCGTCTCGAAGCCGAGCTTCTTGGCGAGCTCGACCGCGGCGCCCTTGGCGTGTTGCGGGGGTGCGTTCTGGTGGGCGATACGGGCGCGGCAGTCGATGCAGACCGAGCGGGGCTCGTCTTCGCCCGGATTTGCGTTGACTACCACTTCGGTTGCGGGCGATTGTGCACAGAGGTCGCACGGCTTGAACGCAGGGAATCCGACACCTGTGGCCAACGACACGATCGAGTCGCCGCGATCGCGCTTGGCTGCGATGAGATCGTACGCGACGTTGTACGAGTCGGCGCGTGCGTACGTCGCCTCGAACTCTCCGGCCGGGAGCTTTCGGCGGGCGTATGCGAGCACGTCACGAGCGACGGCGTCGGCGTCGTCGCCTTCGACGATGAGGCTGATCTTGCCGTCGATGTCGGCTGCGTGGATGTTGTGGCTCGCGCGCGTGCCGACGACCGGCTCGATCGCGTTCCACTCGAACGTGCCGGCGGCGATCGACGAGGCGGCTCGTCGGCCGCGCAGTTGTGGCCACCGCCCGAGGTATTTCTGCACACGGACCATGCCGACATCGAGATACAACGTCATCTCAGCCCTCCTCGATGATTTTGAGGTACTGGTTGGGTTCGCGAGGTGGGGCAGGAAGCGCGAGGCGGCTCAGGTCGTCCCCGGCACCGTGTTTGGCTGGTGCCCCACTCGACTTGCCGAAGTAGTGATAACTGTTCCAGAACGCCTCCGCAGGTTCCGCGCCGTTCTCGGGCCAGTGGGCCGCAGGTGGATAGGCGACCCGTTCGGGGTTGACGTGGCCCGTCGAGAGCACCGCCGCCACGTCGGGCCACAACGCCTTCACCTCGTCGGGTACCTCGTCGACGAAGGCATCGAGCGCTCGTTCGACACTCAGGCTCGAACCGTTGCCGATGTAGCGCCGCGCAGCGTCGGCCGCGTCGAGCGTGAGCTTGTTCGCGCTCAACGCGCCGTATCCGAACGGTTTGCCCCCGCCGATCCGGAACACGAGCGGGGCGTCGTCGTCGTGACCGGGTGGTCGGTACGGGGTGAGCACGCGTGTGGGGTCGAGGCAGGCGACGATCGCCCCGACCTCGGCTGCCGTCAGATTCTCGAAGACCAACCGACCCGACACGGTCGCACCCTCGCCGAGAACCGTCGCCTGGTTCTCCATGCCCTCGGCCTGCCCCGCGTGAGCCCGGTCGCGGCGCGGTTGTTGCGGTTTCGGATCGGCCGTCCAATATAATTTTCGTCCGCGGAGTGGGCGGGGTGGTTCTCCGTCGATGTCGGCTCCCCATTGCCGGGTGGGAGTCCTGCTCTTGGCGGCTTGGACGAAGGGGCGGTCCGAATCGTGCGCGAGGTAGAACTGCCCCGCCCCGGCTCGCGGCGCGCCCGTCGGAGCAAGATGATGGTGTTCGAACGTGCCGTCGAGGTGCAGATCGCCGAGGCGCACGTGTCCGCGGTACGACCGCTGCTCGGCGGCTGCGTCGACGTCGGCGCCACCCACGTCGGCCGAGCCGAAGACGCGGCACGCAGGGCAGAGGGCGAGCTCGGCGCCGCGTTCGGTGCTCGAACTCCCGTCGCAGGGACGCAGCCACGCAGGGACGCGTGTGCGCATCGCGCCTGACCCGAGCGTTCGCCACAGTACCGCCCGGGAGATGCGTGTGATCCGGCCGTTCTCGACGAGGATCCAGACGACGTCGCCGACGTCGATCGTCGTGGCGACCGCTCGTCGATGGCCGTGCCATGCGGAGCGGGTAACAAGCTGGTTGCCGTGTCGGCCGGCCCGAACGTCGTCGGCGCCGGCGACCTCTTGGAGGTAGCGATCCCAGACCGACAGGTGCTCGGGACGGAACGGCTCGTCGTCGCCGCGGTGTTTGACCGGGCGGTCGTCGAGTTGGATCGTATGGCCGTTGAGTTTGCCGCACGCTGCGTGGTAGTTGGACTTTTTGCGGGTGGCGTCGTCTTGAACCAGGACCACGTACGCGCCCTCCGGCGAGGGGGCGACGGCCCCCGTCGTCACCGTCTTGTTGGCTTGTCGATCGAACTGGTGGCCGGTGATGTCGACGCGTTCGCCGGTTGTGATGCAGGTGGGCAGGTGGGTGTCGCAGGCCCAGATCACACCGCCGGGGTCGCACCGCTGGAAGCTGGTGGGGCGACCGTTGCGAACTGCGTCGACGACGGCCATCTCCCACGTCCCTTGTCTCGATTGGGCGGGGTCGCGGTAGACCGGAACGAAGTCGTCGTCGAGCACGCGCAGGCATCCGCCGGCGAGTGTCTCGAACAGCGACCTGAGCGCTCCCTTCCATCCCGAGCCGGGAATGATCCGTCGGCCGCTGCCGTCGCGTGCCCATCGATCGTCGGAGCCACCGGCGCGCACGAGCAGCGGCGTGAGCGCCCCGAACTCGACATCGATCGTGCCCGACCACCGGCCGGCCTGGAGCCGGGCGTGGCCCGCTGGAGCGTGGCGAAAGCGATCGGGCTCGCGCTCGGGAAACGGTACGAACGTGTACGGGTTGACGAAGACATCTCGGTCTTTCGATCGGGCCCGGGCCCGAGCTGCAGCGTTCTGAGCGGTGGTGCGCTCCCTGGATCGTCGTTGTTCGGCGATCGCATCAGCGATCGCATCGGCGCCGATGATGGCCGGTGCCCCGTCGCCGCCGTCGGTGCCGAACACGACGGCGAGGCAGCGCTCGTTGCAGTCGGCGCACACGATCGCGCTGTATTTGTCGAGACCGGCGGTCTGGTACTCCTCGGTGTTCAACCCGATGGATGACAGCTCGAACACGACCGTGCCGTCGTCCTTCCTCAGTTGCCCTCGCTTCGTCGTGAGCTCGTGGAGGCGCTCGATCGTCGTGTCGAGCCGGGAGAAGTAGACACCGCCGTCATCGTCGGCTTCGAACTCTGCGAAGCCCGGCACCGACACATCGCCGAGGAGACCGGTGAGTTCTTCTTGCGCTCCCCAGTCGGGCGAATCGAGCGACGCACGGGTGAATGCCACGCGGTCGAGCCCATCATCGGTGGCGTCGCGCTCGGCGGTCGTGACGTACACGATGTGGCGGCCGGCATCGGCAACGGGGTCGGGATCGGCTGGATCAGGCATCGGTTGGCTCCCAGATCGTGTGGTGGCGGAGTCGGAGCGGCGTACCCGGCACGACCTCGTCATAGCGGCCCGACGGCCTGTCCAGGTCGTAGACGGTGAGTTTGTCTTCGTAGTCGCCGAGCCTGGCGCCCAGTAGTAGTGCCGTCGCGAGCGGGCCGCCCGCAAGGACGAGCTCGAGCCGCTCGCCGGGCTCGAGCCGCTCGCAGTAGCCGGCGATCGCGCTGGCGGCTTCTTCGACAGCTTCCGCGAAGTCCTCCGTAGGGAGCAGGGCGTTGTTGCTGCCTCGCCATCTGTCGCCTGGGAGCAAGCGGACCGTGCCGAACTGCTCGAGCGGCGTGAGCGACGGTTGCGAACCGATCGCGAACGCGACGACGCGCGCATCATCGTCGGGGGCCACCGGTTTCAGATACTTGCCGGCGAGGATCGGACCTGCGGGCCCGTGGCCGTCGATCGCGTTCGGCACGTGGTAGAGGACGACGGGCTGGAGCGGGATGTCTCGGCCCCACCGTTGCCCGATGAAGAACGCAACGCCATACGTGCTGTTGATCGTGAGTTCGAGCGGTGCGGTGTCGCATGTCGCGCCGCTGTCGGTGGAGTAGACGATGTCGAGGGCGACCTCGCAGGCGCGCAGTGTCGGCTCGATGTCGACCTCGCCTGACCCGGCTGCTACGCCTGCCGGGAGGCGGATGAAGAACCGGTCCTTGAATCGTCGTTCCTTGGCGCGCTGCAATGCGCAGTCAACGGCGTCTCGGCTCCAACGGGCAGGGCGAATCTCGCTGACCACCACGAACGTGCCCCGCTGGCGGGTGAGCCAGGCACGAAAGAACCACGCTCCGAGTCCGAGCCCCAGCCCCGCAGCCGCAACCACGGCCGCTCCCCAGGCATGGACGTCGCCCGCGTCGCCATTCAGCCACTCTTCGACGGTGAGCCCGGTCGCGGCGACACCGATCGCGGTGAGCAAGAACACCGCGGCCGTTGCCGCCCCGACCTTGTTGAGTGACTCCCGCCACCAAATCGGTTGGCCGGGTGACGATCGAGGTTGCGGCGATCGTCCATTCGGTGCGACCGGTGTCGCCCCCGTGGTTGTCTTCGAGCCGGTGGAATCGCTGCCGACAGGTTCCGCCCCATGGTCCCGCACCATGGTTGAGGTTTTAACAAAGAAGTCCTATGATGTCAAACAGATGAGGAAAACCTCGCCCGAGACCTGGACGCGTCAGTCGCTGGAGGAGAGCCGCCTCGAATGCCTCGAGGCCGGTCGGCAGATCCTCGCCCGCCGAGGCCTCGAAGCCAAAGACGACGTGACCGTCAACGAGGTTGCCGAGTACCTCACCGAACACTCCGGGCGGCGCCGTACGACCGGATTCGTGTATCAGATCTGGCCCGGTGACCAAATGGGATACAACCGCGATCTTGCAGCATACATCCTGCACCGCGACGTCATCGAAGCAGTGGTGACGGTGTTCGAGTTCAGCGAATCGGGCGCGCCCAACGCGAACGACCCCGACGCGACCATTCGCTTCGGGGCCGAGTTGGCCCTGACCCAGCAGTTGAACGACCCCGGCTTTCAGTACTTCATCCGGTACTGGTCGTACGCCACCTCCGACGAGGCGTACACCGCCGAGGTCCGCGCTGCGCACGACGCGTATCACCACGGCGTCAAGGCGCTGTACGCGGCGCTCATGGAGCGGTTCGACCTCGAACTCGTCCCGCCGTTCACGCTCGACGACGTCACGGTCACCATCGCGGCCCTCATCGACGGTTTCGCATTGCGAACGAAATTCGATCCCGACCGCAACACGATCCACGAGATCGACGGTCACGAGTGGTCGTTGTTCGCGAGCGCCATCGATGCGGTGGCGCGGCGGTTCACACGGCCGCAGTCCGGTGCCGGGCGATCGCCGGGCGTCGTCGATGGGTAGCCGACACCTCACCGGGGCACCGCTCGACGCCAAGGCTTTTCGACGTCGCGTGCTGACGGCCACCAGGCCGGGCGACGTGATCCTGACAGGGTCGTCCGGCATCATCTCGACGTCGATCCAGATTCTGTCGCGCAGCAGCGTCAGCCATGCGATTCTGGCGACGGCTCACGGCGAAGCGATCGAGGCGAACGACTACGTCAACCGTGCCGACGATCGGGGCGGCGGGCCGGCCCGGCTGAGCCTGACGCAGATCGTTCGCAACGCCGACCTCGACTTCATCGCCGTCCGACGGCCACCGGACCTCGACGTTGCCGTGCTCCAGTCGTGGGCGCGAGCAAAACTCGTCGGCACCGAGCGGTTCGCCACCGGCGGATTGGTGATGATGGGGCGGGTTGCGGCGAGCAACGTGCTGCGACCCTGGCGGCGCCGCAACCACCCTGACAGACTGCGCGATGCCGAAGCGATCGCCGACGGGACGGCGACGTACACCTGCTCGGAGTTCGTCACCCGCGGCTTGCTCGCGTCGGGGGTCGATGTCGACGTCGAGTACCCACAGTTCGCCGATGAGTACGCACTGCTTCCGCCGGCGACGCCCGAGCCGGTGGCCGTGCTACCGCGCTTGTATCGCGACGGCTTCGAGCGGTTGGTCACCTGGCAACACCGGTCGGCGGTACACCGTGCTCCGCCCGGCACCCGATCGTTCCGCGACGGCGACATCCCCGATCTCGTCGACTACCTGGTCAAGAACTTCAACCGGTTTCTCCAGACGACCGAACGGCGTTTTGCCGATCCGCCCAACGGCGACCAGGCCGACTTCGTCACGCCACGCGATCTCCTGGTCACCGCTTCGCTGAGCGACCTGATCGCGTTCCACCGCGTCGACGACGATGCGTGGCACGAGTGCGATCTCAGCGCCTTGCGACGAGACCTCCGCGAACGCCTCGCCCGCTGATCGCGACTCGACTACGAACCAGAGGGGGTCTGACCCCCTCTGGTTTCTCGGAGCCCAGAATCGGAATCGAACCGACGACCTACGCATTACGAGTGCGTTGCTCTACCGACTGAGCTATCTGGGCTGGACCGGCTGGACCGGAACCGAAATGCAAATCTATCGCTCGAATCGCCGCGAGCAGCCGCCGATTCAGCGTCGATTTCGCGGGCCTCGGCGCCGAGGCGTGAGAGAGAATCACCCGCCCACCGGCCACCTGGAGAGGCGACAGGCCGGGTGACGGTTCGGGTCACGCCAGCACGGGGAGCGACCAGAGCAGGTTCTGGAGCAGCAGCGCCTCGTTCGGGTTGCGTTCGAGGGCCTCGATCGCGGCGTGGATCCGTCCCACGGCGGCCGCGACTTCGTTGGGGCGCGGCGCTCTGCCGTCGACCAGCACATCCCGGTATGTCGCTGCGATCGCCGTCAAACCGGCCATCAACTCGTCGGTGCGGTGCCTGCGTAGCTCGCGCTTGTGGCGATCGTCGAGTGCCTTTCTGCCGCTCCCCCGCTCGCCGTGCTGCTTGATCCGCTCCTGCAACGCCTCGACCTCGGCGAGGTGACGCGCCGCCATCGGCGCCGACGCCGCCTCGATCCGGCCGAGCAGATCGTCGACCAGCGTCGTCACCGACGAGCCGGTGCCGTCGAGTCGGCTCGGGACCTCGGCGAACGCCCGCCGCCGCGCCGCCAGGTCGGGATCGGCGGCGAGCACACGCGCCCGGTCGAGGTTGCCTCCCGCGGCCGCCGCGGCCTCGGCGGCCGAATCGGGATCGACACCCTCGGCGACCAACTTGTCGGCGATGTGCTGATCGTCGATCTGGCCGAAGTCGATGCGGGCACAGCGCGACGAGATCGTGATCAGGTCGTGGGGCACGAATTCGGCGAGGATCACGAACGTCGTCGACGGCGGCGGCTCCTCGATCGTCTTGAGCAGCAGCGCCGCCCCCTCGGGTCGCAGGAGGTGGAACTCGTCGAGGATCATCACCTTGCGTTCGCCCTCGCTCGGAGCGAGCGAGGCGGCACGGACGATCTCACGGGCCTGATCGAACGAGATCGCCGGACCCGACCGCTCGACCTCGCGCACGTCGGGATGCTCTCCCCGCAACACGAGCCGGGCGTCGCGCTCGGTGGGCTCGACTCCGGGGCCGGCGAGGACCAGCGCCGCGAACGCCCGCGCCGCGGCGCGCTTGGTCGAGCCGGCCGGGCCGACGAACAGGTATGCGTGTGTGGGTCGGGTGGCCGCACGTTCGAGATGCGCGACCGTGTCGTGCTGACCGACGACGTCGTCCCACACCGATTCGCTCACCGTGCTCACAGCCCGAGACGCTCCTGCACCGTCTGGCGGATCGCACGGGTGACGCCGGCCTTGCCGCCCGACGCGTCGATCACGACCCAGCGTTCGGGGTCGGCGGCAGCCATCTCGGCGAACCCCGCATCGACCCGCCGGTGGAAGTCGGAGCCCGCCGCTTCGAACCGATCGAGCGTGCGGCGGCTCATCCGCTCGGCCAGCAACCCGTCGGGCACGTCGAGCAGAATCACCAGATCGGGCCAGGTGTCGTTCATCGCCCACTCGTTGATCGTGCGCACCTCGTCGACCGGCAACCCCCGCCCGTACCCCTGGTAGGCGAGCGTCGAGTACACCGACCGGTCGCTCACCACGTGGCGTCCCTCGGTGAGAGCCGGCCGGACGATCTGGGCCAGGTGCTGGGCGCGGTCGGCGGCGACGATCAGTGTCTCGGCGTGATCGTCGAGATCGGTGACCGAGGTGTCGTGGAGGATGCCGCGCAGACGCTCGCCGATCGGGGTGCCGCCGGTCTCGCGGGTGAGGACGGCGTCGAGCGCCTCGGCGAGTCGGCGCGCCTGAGTGCTCTTGCCGCATCCCTCCGCGCCTTCGAGGGCGATGTACGCCGGCCGAGCCATCGGGCCCGCACCTTACCGATCAGTTGCCCGCCGCCGACAGGTCGACCGCGCAGGGGGTCGCGAGCGAGCCCGGGTCGGCGAGCCGGTGGGCCGGTCAGTCGGGCTCGATGTGGTGGCCGGTGAGTTCGAGTTTGGTGGCGAACACTGCGGCCTCGGTGCGGCGCTCCATACCGAGTTTGGCGAGCAGGTTCGAGACGTAGTTCTTGATCGTCTTCTCGGCGAGGTGCATCTCGTTCGCGATCTGCCGGTTGGTCATGCCATCGGCAATGTGGTGCAGGATGCGACGCTCCTGCGGCGTGAGGCGGGCGAGGCGATCGTCTTCTTCTTCGGGTGCCCGCAACCGGTTGAGCACGCGCTCGGTGATCGTCGGATCGAGCAGCGACTCACCCGCCGCGACCCGCTTGACCGCTTCGAGCAGCTCCGACCCGCGGATCTGCTTGAGCACGTACCCCGACGCACCCGCCATGATCGCTTCGAACAACGCCTCGTCGTCGCTGTACGACGTCAGCATCAAGCAGCGGGTGCCGAGCTTGCTGCGGACTTCGCGGCACACCTCGATGCCGTTGCCGTCGGGCACGCGCACATCGAGGATCGCCACGTCGGGCCGCAACGCCGGTATGCGAGCAACCGCTTCGCCCGCGCACGACGCTTCGCCGATCACCTCGACTTCGCCGGTGGATTCGAGCAGGGCGCGGACGCCTTGCCGCACGACCTCGTGGTCGTCCATCAAAAAGGCGCTGACACTACCCATATACGCAGTCGAGCAGTCATCGACCTCATCGGCAAGGGACCTTCGGCCCTTCGACAGCATCGGCGCTGCGATCCGGGCTTCGATTACGGTGACGGCGTGACCGATCCCCGGGCCGCCGCGCTCGCCAGTCATGCGCTCGAAGCAGCGCCCGACGGCATGTTGATCGTCGACCGGTGGGGCTCGATCATCTACGCCAACCGATCGATGTGCGAACTCGTCGGCGCCGACGACCTGACCGGCCGATCGGTCGACGATCTGGTGCCCGAATCGGTCAGGTCCGCCCACGCCGATCAGCGCGACGGCTACCGCGCGGCGCCCAAGCCCCGGCCGATGGGGGTCGGCCTCGAACTGGCTGTGCAGCGCGACGACGGAGGCCTGGTCCCGGTCGAGATCTCGCTGAGCCCCCTCGAACACGGCGACGATTTCGTGGTCTGCACCGTTCGCAACATCGCCGAGCGGATCGAGAGCCACGCCAACCTCACCGCTGCGCACGAGCAACTCGCGCTGCTCGAAGAGCGCGAACGAATCGGGCGCGACCTCCACGACGTCGTTCTCCAGCACCTGTACGGGATGGGGCTGTCGGTGCAGGCCACGGCCACCAACGCCGACCCTGTCACGAGCGCCCGGCTCGAGGCGATCATCGACGACATCGACCGGATCATTTCCGAGGTCCGCACGATCGTGTTCACGCTCGGCACGGCGAGTCATCGCGGCGCGCTCGGACAAGAACTCGCCGATGTCGTCGCCCAAGCCAACCGGGTGCTCGGATTCACGCCGGCGCTGCGGATCGAGGGCCCGGTCGAATCGGTGCTGTCGACCGAGATCCGGACCGAGATGGTCGCATCGATGCGCGAGGCGCTCGGCAACGTCGCCCGGCACGCGCAAGCGACGAACGCCTCGGTCGTGGTGATGATCGAGGGTGACCGCGTCGTGATGAGCGTCAGCGACAACGGTGTCGGCCCGCCCACCGACGTCGACGCGATGCGGGGCGGGCACGGCCTGAAGAACCTGGCCGCGCGGGCTGCGGCGTTCGGTGGCGACTGCCGGCTCGTGCCGCGGTACGCCCCCGGCGGCGAGGCCGGCGTCGCTGGTGCGATGCTGCACTGGTCGGCTCCGTTCTGATCGTCTGCCCGCTGCGGGCCGGTTCCGTGGACTGCGGGTCGACAGGCAGCGGGTTCAGTCGGTCGTGCTGATGATCGAGGGTGACCGCGTCGTGATGAACGTCAGCGACAACGGTGTCGGTCCGCCCACCGACGTCGACGTGATGCGGGGCGGGCACGGCCTGAAGTACCTGGCGGCCCGGGCTGCGGCGTTCGGCGGCGACTGCCGGCTCGCGCTGCGGTACGCCCCCGGCGGCGAGGTCCGCGTCGGCGGTGCGATGCTGCACTGGTCGGCGCCGTTCTGATCGTCTGCCCGCTGCGGGTCGGTACCGTGGACTGCGGGTCGACAGGCGGTTGCTGCGGGTTCAGGTGGTCGGTGCCGACCAGTCGGTCGTGGGGTCGGCCGGACGCTGCGGTTGGCCGGGTTCGACCGGATCGATGCCGGGTGCCGGCTCAGGCGGCGGCGGTGACGGCGGGGTCGTCTGCGCCGGGGGCGCGCCCTTCGGCTGGCTGGCCGGACCGAACGTCCCCCACAGCGTGCCCACGACGAGCACGATCACGAACACCGCGATGATCGGCGTCGGCGACAGCTCGATCAGCTTGGTGACCAACACGATGATGACCACACCGATCGCCAACGGGATCGCCGCCAGCATCCCTCGGAACGGGTGTCGGCGCGTCTCGAACACCGGCTGCGACACCGCTGACGGGTGCGGATCGATGGCGTGCCCGCCGCCGGCGTCCGGGGTCGCATCGACGGGTTCACCAAGCGGATCGTGGCGGGCCGGTTCGCTCATGGTTGCCTCCAGGTGCGTGCCGGGCGCGCCGCGAACAGGCCGGCGAGGCCGATCGCGGTCGCACCGAGTCCGATCAATCCGACGGGTCCGGTCAATCCGGCTCCGTCGAACTCGACGTGTCCCTCGCCGACACAACTCTCGAACCCGGGCGCATCGAGCCGACCCGACGCGGTGAACGCCACGCTCAGATCGATCGGGAGTTCACCGCCGATGTCGATCGTGCCCGCGTTGCGGTTCTTCTCGTTGGGATTGGGGTCGCCACCGCTGTCGACGGCGATGCCGACCACCGCGAACTCGTAGGTGTGGTCGAGCGGACCCGGACCCGACTGCGGCGCGAACCCGACGTACGTGACCGTGCCGTCGGAGTCGACCGTGAACGGATTGGCGCGTGTGAACGCCTGCCCGCCGTTGAGGAGATCCTGCGGTGGAGCGTCGTCGCCCACGTCGTACACGGCTTCGAGCAGCACCCCGTCGCCGTCGAAGGAGAACGCGAACCCGCCGCACGGCCCCGTCAACTCGCTCGAACCGTCGTCGTCGGCGGTCGCGCCCTCGGCGCCGAGAGCGGTCAGCATGTCCATCAGGAACGCGTCGATCCCGGCCTGGTCGAGGCCGTCGACATCGTCGGGCACCAACGCCGCGATCCTCGACGACAGATCGTCGTCTTGTGCCGACACCGTCCCGCCGCCGAACGTCGCCGCAACAGCAACGCAGCAGCCGATCGATCGCCATCTGCTCATCGACGTCACCCTCCGTCCGGTTTCGTCCAGTTCCAGCTGGCACCCACGGTAGCCCGTGAGACCTCTCGCTTGGTGGCGGCCCCTGATGTCGAGCGCGTGGGGGTGCGGCTCGACATCGGCAGGGGCGGCCGCGCCGACCGTCGGCGACGGCGTCCGGCAGATCGCCACGGCCGGTGCCGCGAGCGGTGCCGCCTGTGCATCGCGGCGAACACGTTGGCGAGGTGGCGCTCGCGTTCGTGGCCACGCGAAATGCGGTGGGTGCGAGGCCGGTCTCCGCCGGCGGGGTGGTTCCGTTGAACGGCCGCTGTTCGGTTCGCCGGCGGTCCGGCCGGGCCATTGATACCGGGCGGTGTCGGGAACGCTGGCGAGGTGGTGCTGGGGTTCGTGGCTTGCGCGGTGCGGTGTGGTGGGCCCGTTGCTGCCGGATGGTCGTGCGGCGGAGGTGCTCGGGACCGTGGCTGTGTGCGGTGGGCCGAACCGGTGCCGGGGCAGCGCGGCGAGCACGGTGGCGAGGTGGGCTCGGGTTCGTGGCCACGGGGGATGCGGTGGGTGCGGGGCCGGTCTTCGCTGGTGGGGCGGTTCGGTCGAACGGCCGCGGGTTCGGTTCG
>JBCEWB010402974.1:1632-13846 GCA_039654565.1 Peronia peronii
GACAGTAGCAATTGCAAGACAGAGAACCGAAACCCGAGTTCACAAGGCAGATGCGAGGTAAAATTAAAACATCATCTGGCACTTCCGGGAAAACGAAATCGAGACAGTTCAAAACAGGCACGGCTGGGCCAATGTTGGCGAAACGAAAAAAAAAATTGGAATATAGTGCAGATAATCAGAAAAATTGGAAGGACAGGAATTTATGGGGGAAAATAGGAATATTCCGATAAAATCGGAATAAATGGCAGGTCTGTAATTCGCTAACAAGTGTGGCACACCTGTAAATGAACACAACATTCCATGGATTAATTATAATCCATAGAAAATGTTTCAAGTAGATGACATGCTGTGATGAAAGACATTTATACTGTATTTGTATAACTAAAGTACGTGCACAAAAGCAGTAAGCCTCTGTCATGACATTGTCGATATCCCTTTCAGTTTAGAAGCGCTCATAGAAGCATGAGACATTAAAGAGAGATGACAAGTGAATTTTTTTCACTATGCTGACACACTAGTAAGCTTGATGTCTGATTAACTCGACCCCTGCAATGTCAAGCTATCCAGATTGTATTGCACTTATATTAGAAATTGTTTACAACGAAGGTTGCATGTTCTTGGATTGTTTCTTTTCTTGCAGGACACAACCTACCCCTGTATTCAGAAATCCAAAAGAAGACGAGCCAAAGAAAGAAGATGATGATGAAGGGCCGTTGTGGAAGAAGAAAAAGCTGGGTTGAGTGTTCAATGTTTCAACTTTGTGACAATGCATTTGTTGTAAATATATCTGTACCAACTAAAAACAATGAAATTATAATTCAGAGAGATCGCTTCACTTGTTTTTCTTTTATTCATGTGTAAATAGACTAGTTGAATGGATCCCCTCAACAAATGGGTAAATGTGCATATATCTTGCGACCAGGGCAAATGAGTCGGAAGTCACAGCAGGCGATAAAGATCCATGGCCGTTTTCAGTCGTTTTCAACTACTTTCCGACTAGGATACTAAATTTTATTTTGTTTTCACAAAATGACAATTTGACCCCCTTTTTAACCTGAAAAAAGAAAAATTTTGGTATCATAATCAGAAAATAATAAAAAACAGTTAAAAACAACTGTAACCCTAAAACATCCGGCGCAACTTCCAACTCATTTGCCTTGGGCGCAAGACATATGATCTTGTGTTATACGTATAATGAACATATTATTATTATAAATTTTAGTTTTTTGAAATTGCAAGTGCAAACACAAAGTAGGTATAATAATGAAAAAGTGAGAGTGATGTATTCGACAAAATGATGACTTTTTCACTGTGAATGAAAGAAATGTGGAAATTATTATTGCTGTGTGAAATTAGAAAAAGCCAGAAGGATTAAAATCTAACATTGTGAAACTGCGTATGTCTATTTTCAGTTGGTCCCTTTCAGGGCATATGCTACTAAAAAAAAACAATTTCACCATTTCTTAAGAAAAGACTGTTTTTGCATCATACACCTGTTCTACGAGTTGCTAGAACATAGCAAAGAAGCAAACAAAAATTTTTTCATCATTATGTGGCCATTTCGGATTTTTATTACACATTTTTTGTTTGCCAATAATTTTTTATGTTTCTTTGTCAATTGTTCTGAAAACTTGGACATGTATATATCTTTGTATAGAAGGATTTAAAATTCGCTGGTGCTATCTCTGTGAAACAAACTGATGATCATTCATGTATTTATTTTTCATTAATTTTCCTTATTCAAACAGCAGTCAAACAAAAACAAGTAAAGATACTACAAATTTGTAGCACAAATCTGTACAAATCTTTGTTATACAATGACAAAATTGCCTGGCAAATTTCAGACACAAAATAAAAAAGTTGTAGGGATTATTCCGCAGGAAAATAATTTTTGAGAAAATCCATGAAAAAAAAAAGATTTTTTTCTCAGTATGTGAATCAAAATTAAGACAAAATATTAAAAGGAGGCTTTCCTCACTTTCTTTTGACATGCTGACACAATCATGTCTCGTGTACAGTGGATGATTAGGAAGCAAAATTTAAGTTTTTCAGTTTGACCCAAAAACTGAACATTTTGCTATTTATTTGCCGCACATGCCCTTAAGAGTGTATGATATCTGTATGGCAATACTGGAATTATCCATGTTACAAAAATATACAGAATTGTTCAATTAAATGATCTACCACGAGTTATGCTAAAACTAATATCATTCCTAATAAAATGCCATTAAGAGAAGGAAGACCAAATACATTTCGTCTTTATGGCAAATGAAGAATGGAAAATGTTATTTTACAAACATTTACAAACAGCAAGAAATTATTGTCAGATTTTATTCTTTGATTTTTTTTTTTTCTGTATTCAACACCTTTCAGTCACATTTACTCCCAAGTGAATTCTCTTAAAACTGCATACTGAATGGAAATAAATATATATATATATATATAAAACAGCATAAATTCTACAATTCTTTACGTACTCAGCACATAAAATGAAATCAATAATGTGCAGTAATACAGTAGCCCTTCCAAACTTATCTTTTTTCCAAAACTGTTCACCACTTACACAAAAGATCACTGCATTTTTGATATACTGAGCTTGAACAACAGCAACAACTAAAAAAACCCTACAAACATGAGTTGCAATGAAGTCGCTTACATCATAGGTCAAGTCTTGGGGAGGTGTCCTTGTGGATTTTTCAGAAAAACTTTTTATTTCAAAGAAAATGATTCTTCTTGTACAAATCTACTATATGAAAGCCCAGATCAAGCCTGAGATCATTGAAATCCATTGAATAGTTTTGGTTTTTTTTGAGGTTGGGGACATAAAGTTGTATCACTTTTAAAGAGAATTTATTATTTTATTGCTTCATAATTTGGCCAAAAACTTTCTATGAATCATTCATCATTTAATTTTTCTAACAACATGACAAGACCCTGGACAGTTAAGAGAAGAACAATTATAATCTTAAGAAAGTTCAAAACAAAACCCAAATTTGTGAACAAAGTCATTTTTTTTTTCATTAATGTCAGATAAAAATTGCTCAATAATGAAGGAAATTTGTCAAATATATTGACAAATATTAAAATTGACAAATATTAAACTAAATCTTCAAAAATGAACAGAAGTGCTAAGGCCAACCCCCTTTTTTGTTACACTATACAAACACACAAAAATATTACAATTTTCTTTTCACATCCATGTGCATACTTATGATTAAACACTTATGATTAAACACTCCATTTCTTTTACAAGTTAGATCTGCAAGTGATTTCACTATCGTAATAGTACAGAACTAAATCATCACATCGGTGAGCTAATGAAGACAGTTTGCGCTTTGAAAGACATAAATTCACCTAATCTTCATACTAGTTGTATTCTCATCACTTTGGCTTGAACTCAAAAGTACACAATATCCTAAAAATCATGAACCCACTTGCATGGCTAATTGAAAGGGCACATATATGTATATCACAGCCAGAATTTAACAATGACAACTATTTAAAAACTTCACTCTCACAGGCCAAACTTTTTTTTTCATTTAGTTGGAATTCTAAATTTTCTTTGTTTACGATTTGTTCAAAAAGCACTGATTTCTGAACACATCATTTTGAAATGGTTTTCCTTGGCTAGAAAATTTGGCCTGTAATATGCTTGTATTGTGGTGAATGTTGTTTTTTGTGTGATGCCTGATCAAGGCTATGAGTGTTGTTTGGGCCTTTAGAAGTTAAAACTTTATAGGCAAATAACTCCATTTTTCTCTCACCAGAAAATAAAATGCATTCATGAAAACAAGAGGCAATAAAAATGAAATATCATTTTGAACATAAAGTGCATCCAATACTATTGTTTTATTCTGTCCTGGAGCTGGGAGGAAATGACTGTTTCTCTGTCTTGAGGAAGTAAAAACATTGCTCAAGAAATATTACCGGAAAACATTGAAAAGTATAAGAATACATGTTCCTGTTGCAGCAACAAGGGACCCTCTGAAAAAAAGAAAGATGACTCTCAGTATCAAGAAAATAAGGTTACTGACATCTACAATGATTTAGAAAAAGTTTCTGACTATATTGAAAGCAAATATAATCATTACAATGCAAATATAAACCAAGAAAATAAATGCTTGTTGTGTAGAGTGGGTACAGCTAGGAACTCATCATGGCCTTCATCATGTCATATGGAATCTTTTATATAATGGACTGCAAGAGATTTATTTCTGTCACTCTTAGAGCATTAAGGAAATAAGGTAACTGTGGTCTGGAATAATATTGTTGACAATTTCTGGTTATATCTGAACACCAACATAATCACAAAATATGAGCAAAGAAAATGAATGCATACAAAAAGGATTTAACTCCCCACAGTCTTCATGATCAGATGGAACATTTTCATATTAAATATTCCAACAGTTCTACATATATACTTCCAACCAATCCACCACTCTCAGATATGCATGCACATGACCCAGGATCCCAGACTATTGCACTTTTCCACCATGCACTTCCCGTTGACATGACACATTGTGAACTGCTGTGTCCAGCCATGCTCCATCAACGCGGAGAAATGCCTGGTTTACCCTAACATTCTTTTTTTAACACTGAAGAAGTCAAGAAAGATCAGCAAAGTTCAGGCATAATGACAGACCAGACTTCAAGGAAGGCTGAGCCTTTTAGATAAAGTAGAAATAAAATTTAGTAAAGGAAGTCTCTCTTGTAGTACTGGAGAACAAAATATAAAAGGTGCATGATAGTTTTGAACTTCTCAAGGTTTGTTTTTTTTTCTTCTCTTTGCTCACCCATAATTAATTCAGTCTTACACAGAGTGCAGAAACATAGAATGTATTTTTCTGATTCTTTAAGAAATTAAATGGACATCGCTGACTGCTAAACAAATGGTAGTTACTCACAGCAAAATCCCTTGGCCCAGTCTAGAGTGTTCCCAAAATCTGTATTTGGTTACCTGGATCGTACTGTGACCTTTAAATGCAGCAATGATGTCTCGAGCTCTTAAAAGAGAATAGTGAAAAAGAAATTGATGAAATTATTAATGTTATCAAAAGCCTTGACGGACACACACCTTGTTCAATTCGGTCCATTACTGCTAAGGGTTTATTACGAGCATGGCAGATCTAGTTATTACTAGTACATATATGCCTATGCATCTTCTTTATTATGTCAAGCAAAGTTTGTGGGCCAAATATGACGTAAATATATTGGTAAGTTTCAGAGGAGATTAAAAAAAATGACAGGAAAAAAAAAACAACAAAGATTCAAGAACAATGCAAAATGGAAATATACTATATAAATATAGTATAAATGATAAGAACTTTACTCAGCACACAATACCATAATATTGCAGAGAAGACATCCAAATAATCCTAGACTGGAAATTGCTTCAAAGTTTGAGATTTTCTTCATGCCCGCACTTATACAAAACTCTATAATAAATAATGGTTACTCTTTCAAAAAAATTACAAAATTAGAAAGTGATATTTTGATCCCAAACTGATCTCCTCCTAACCCCTAACATAAACCTACTGATCCTGGCCCAAGGGATTTGTCACAAGCAGACTCCACTGTATATCTTTTGAATCTGAAATCTAAAAATATTTTTATGCTTACGAGATAAAGTTTGCCGTGGCCACCACTGCTTGTTGTGAGTTAATCATATGAATGTCCACAGCTCCATATAGGGAAAACCATGCTGCCAACTGAAAAGAAAATTTGAGGCAGAAAGATATTTTGCATCATAATTAAAACACTAGACTGATGAAATAAATTGTCAAAATAAACATATACATTTGTTAAATACTGTTGTTAATCTGCACACACAATGGTGCACACAAGGCAAATATCCCTTCCTTTCATTCTTATGCAAATGGAAAATATTTCCAAGACAGAAAAAGGAGAGATAAATTATGAGATGAATACTTGTCTCTGAAAGACTGTCTAATTCTCTCAATTACCTATATATATGTGATGGAGTCGTTGTTTTGTCCTTCTAAATTATAGAATAACAATATATGCCTTTTCCTTTTTCTACAAGGCATTTCTAATCAACAATGCCAACTTTTTCTGCTGTAACCATATCTAAGACCTTTTTACCTGTTGCGAGATCAGCCTTCCTCCTGGTTTGGCAGCCTGCACATGGATCAATGGAGGCCTTTGACTTAAGGGTTCATTTCCATCTAGTTTCTGAAGTACAATATTATGTATGTGCATATGTATGTTATCAACAATTCCTCAACATTACAATAATTTAATGTTGGGTATGCCATTTTTAAAAATACAGTGTGCCACTACATTTTCTTTAAAATGTCTGGAATATTTTTGAATAGAGAATTTATTTTTTCTTTATTTTTTTTATTTTTTTTTTTTTACACATAATCACATTTGAGATTGAAAATGCCTCTGTAAGGAAGAGAAAAAGGTTTGCATTGCTATCTAAAGCCAAACCAGACAATAATAGTATATAATTATTTATATCTAGAGTGTTATGAAATGAACAGTCAATGGCGAGTGCAAAGAAGCTGTGAACTGTGAGGGCAATCTAGTTCACAAAGTATGCAGAAACTCATGTGTTTACTATGAGATTAAAGTTTACTATGGGGCCAGTTTTAGATAACGCCAAAGATATAAGCAAAAAAGAAACCTCAGGTACTGAGTTGATCCTTTCGTGCCATGAAGTACGTGATTAACCAATACAGGAACTTTTCTATAAGTCTGTAGTTTCAAATAGAGCAAACTGATTATTATAGTTTTCCACTCTGGGTTTATTACTGTTGTTTTTTGTATTTTATTAAATAGGTGCCTGGTGTGACCTCACAGAGCAAAGGCATGACTGCAGGCGCACTGCATTTCATGAAAAGTTGTAACTGTGCACTCTGCAAATTACTGGTCCCTATTTCCACAGATTATCCTAGGAATGTGAAACTCAAAAGTTGGCTAACAGCAGAAGATAGTTCACGATGTGGATGTATTTGAAAATTTCATTTCTTGATGTTATTGCATCACAGTCATAACACAAGCGTGTAGATCAAATTTGATAGGAGTTTAGTTAACTGTGCATGTGAACAGTACAGTGCACTATGGATGAGTTGATGTTGGTGGGAATGTAAGAATAAGATCGACTCATCCTTATGTCACAAAATACTACAAAACTAAAAATAGGTATGACCAATTTGGAACGCCCTATTGTTGGGCATTATAATGGTTACTTCCCCTCATGCATTCTTTCATCGAACATCAAATTTGATTCCTAGCGGTCATTTCCAGTGAGATCTCACCCAACCTTTGCTTGAATTATAGATTCAAGTGATCAACACCTGTTGTCAACGACTGTATAAATCTTACTGTCATGTAATGTGACGATGGCCACTGATCCCACTCCAGCTTCTTGAACATTCAACACAATGCAATTGCCACATGCCGCGTCGTTTCCCCAGAACAATCCTCCCATTGGCTCATGCTATAAAATTCTGCACATTTACATGTACTACACTCACAAGACAACCACCACCCTGGAGGTTGAAAGGTAAACAAATAACATACAACACTCCACACTAAGCCTTTGGTGATAAACTTTACATGCGATGAGTCTATCAGCGGGTGAAACAGGGATGGTGTAGCATCTCCTTCAGTCATTATTCTCATGTTGACTGCAATAACTTAGCAGCCAAAAAGCAAGTAATAAAAGGGAATGGGGGGAGGATGGAGGGATCACAGTCTTTTTTCTTCTTGACACCCATTAATCCAGTGAGCAAGTTCACTGCAATAAAAAGAACAAAAGCCGACTGCCAGGAACTGCTTGGGGTGGCGTCTACGTGTCAACCGTGGTGCGGCCGAGGAGTTCCTCCCATCAAGGACAATCGCCGACACAATGTTTCTTCCTCTCTTACATGAATTTGCATCATACTTTCACAGCGGGGAGAGTAGGGGGGGAAGGGGTGTGGAGTGTGACTTCGAGGCACCGGCAGCTAGACGGGGGAGATCATAGATGAAGCATGAAATGGAGGAGGAGATAATGTGCGGTCGGCCTCTGATTAGGTAGCCTGAGGGAGGCTTTAGTCCACTTTAGTGAGTCAGTTTGACAGTTATTGTTAACCTACGGTGGCACTCTCACATGTTGGGAGAGGCTTAAATGTGTAGAGAAGAAGTATCGCGCAAGCTGGGATTAGTTAAATCAACTCAAGCATTTTTTTTTCTTTGATCTCATATGGGCAGGGAAGAAGAAAAAGATTGACTCATCTGTGAATACAGATGAGTCGATGTCAATTCATTCGCTGTTTTTTTAGTGAAGTAAAAAGCGCCAGAACCCATTCTATGAAAAAAGATTGACTCATCCGAAGTTCGACTCATCAGGGTTCAACTCATGTGAAGTCAACTGTGTTTCATTGCTAATATTCTAAAGTCCTTCTCCAACAGAAGAATGAGTATCAGTCAGACTTTTTTTATTTCACCTGACTCAACCTGGTGACTTTTGCAGATGATTCTCTTTTGAATTTTCTCAAAAGTGCTCAAAATAGCTGGGACTCCTGGTTATGATTCAGACAATTACTTATACCTGTCAAATGCATTGTTTGATTGTCAACTTACTATATGGCTAATCATGGCTCTAATGACATTCACACAGTTCCGATAATTCCTCATGGTTGGTAGATAGCATTTGAAAGGATACTCTTGAATATCCATTGAACTGTGAAAAGATGGAATAATACAACACAGATTAAAAGAGGAAATTACAGGATTTACTTATACTACATAGAAAAGTAAATATGAAGTTAAGACACTAAAGTAAATATGAAGTTAAGATACTAAACTAAATATAAAGTTAAGACACTGTGTATGCAAGGCTGGGCTATCATGACATACATCAAATAATTACACTTGCTTTCATACAGAGCATCTACTTTCATCTCACCAATGGGAATCAGTCACAGCTGTTAAAAAAATGAGACCATCCCTTAATATTTTGTTCACAAATTTCATGAAAACTGAGCAATGATACTGACGTCAACACAAGTAGATTAACTTGACAACTATGTATAGTATGTAAATCCAATCAATTTATTTCATCCTATATGTATCTATTGTTTTCCTAATAAAAAAACAAAAGATCAACTCAAACGGAGATCAATTTCATGAACTCCAAAGCAGCAGCGAGATCCTTCAATGATGAAGGAGTCAATTTTGGGGGGCAACCCAGGAAAGAAAGGTGGTAGAAGAAAACAACTGTCTGCCACCGAAGCCACATGCCTGGCCCAAGAAAGACAGCTTTATTTCGCTCAGGACAAAACAAACAAAGAAACAATCGTATGGCCAAGTATGCCATTAATAATAATCAGTTCTAAAGATTTATCATGTCAGCTTTTATCTATAATCTTTTCACATTCAGTCTGATTCACACAGTAAACAATGCATGATGAGGTTTATACATATTCATAAATACATTTATGTCTTTTTCTTGGAGGGATCAAAATGTGCACAGCAGTTTGTGAAATTAATTGCAGATGAAATCTGCATCCCAAACTGACCTGATATTCCTACAATGCAGCAAGTGACACAGCCGCAAAAAAACTGAAATAGATAAAAATAGTTGCTCAGCTTTAGCTTGATAAGAAACCTTCCATTACCAAATTACAATGCAGGATGCAGTATTTATATACTGTATGTCTGATTTAAACATCAAATACTGCCAAGAAAAAAAATATTTGTCTTACAGAAACTTTCTAATCACTAACTTATCCCTCACAATACATGAGGGGTATAAACCATTATGGCATTAAGTCATTTTTTCTTTTGTTTATGTTTTCCTCCCTGCCATATCTACAAGGTTAGCCTTGTGCTGCCTTTTCCTAAAATATAAACAAATGTACATTCAAAGTCTAGTTTCATTGATACTAACACACTGGCCATGAAACAAAAAGGGAATTTCAGTTTTCTTGAGACTTCAATCTGATAATTTTACACCATTTGCACTACCACTCCTCACAGATATTAAAAAGAACATAAAATGAATGATATTTATATCACAGATTTTGAGTTCATACTAACAGAAAGTATTCAAATTTTTAGCATTAGTTATGGGTATGACACTTCCTGAGTTCATTATAATTTTTCACTGCAATGCCAAGACAAACTCATGCTTACTATTTCATACATTCATATGTGTCTTCCTTTCAGAAACAAAGTGCATATATATAAGAAACAACCTTTTTTGATGTGTAAATATATTCACCATAGTGGACACAATATAGCCATAATCATGCTGATGATATCTTGACTAGAGCTTCAAATCTACACCATATTCAACATTGTATAAAGTGGGAGAAATTCCTCGCAGAAACAACCACTAACTTTCAACTTAAGGTAAACAGAGATAAATTCTGGGTTTACATTCAACAAATGGTAAAACAGATGCAACTAAATTGATCCACTTCACCCATTATCCAGTTAGTTCTTTACACAACTAATCAATTACATAAGACTCACCACTGCCACATAGAAAGGAATCATAGCCAGCATTGTGAGGATGATCTGATTCTGAAATTCATGAAACAGGTTGCACTCAAGCCGATGAAAAAAATTATAGTGAAAAATAAAATCACTTTAGTATTGCATTATGGAAACGATCGAGCAAATTTAAACACAGACAGACAAATTCATGTGCATTAACATTACACTTGATAACAAGAATTAGTTTATGTGACATTCTTCACAATATTGGAAATAGACAACAGATACTTGTAAAACGACTTTCATCTCAAAAACACAGAGAAAATCCTGAAAATTCTCTAATTCTATGACATCTTAAGCCATTTAGCTTGTATATCAATAAAATCAGCCTGAGCTGAGACTGCACTCATCCTAATCTGAGACTGAACAAATAAAAAAAAAGAAAAGAAAGAATATAGAATTTGTCCCTAGTATATTTGTCAATATTTTTCATCAAATAAAGTAATGGATTTCAAGTTTTAAAAAATGCATTTCAAGTTATAGGCATCTACCGATGAGAAAAAAAATAACTACACAGTGTATTACTTCTTTCTATATGTCATATCAAACTAGGATTTCCTATCCAGTCATACACTGGGGATCACAAGTGTGAAAACAGAAAACCTACAGAAAACTCACCTGATTCAGTCATGCTATGAGTTGATATTATTGCTGGCTGCATGAGAACCAAGTGCAAGATGTGCTCACTGAAACAAAATGTTATTATTGTACTCGACGGCTCAATCAGATTATTGAAAATATGCCACAAAACAATTTTTCAGCACTTGTCTGCTGAATGGGGAAAAGCTTGGCTATTGTTCACACTCTGTGAATCAACACTGATACATGTCTCAGTAATGATCAGAATTTATCTTTATTTCACATGCATTCACAAATGAGATCTAATCAGGAACATTACAGAAATTCATTTCTGCCATCAAGCATACACTAATCAAGTTGAGGCAATGTTTTTTTAATCTGCCTTGTTCTAATGCTATTCGTGATATTTTTGTCCACATCTGCATGTAAATGTATCTTGCATGCATACCATGTCTCCTCAACATTATGAATGGACTTTTCTCTTGATGGTAAAAACAGCTTATATTATCTAATTCTTCATAGGCTATTCTTTTTCACAATGGCCTGTTTTAAAAGTTCTGATGTTTTTGTCAGAAACTGGTCAGAATCTAAATTAGTAAGGCTGAGATGATTACTTACTCTACATATGGTTCAATCATGGACTACTTGTTTGTTTGTGTTGGGATTTAACAGCATCAGCATGATTATGGCTATATTGTGCCCACTATGGTGAATATGTTTACACATCAAAAAAGGTTGATCATATGAAATATATATCGTATAATACTGTATCCACGATGCGTTTACAAGTTTTAAAAGGAATGTCAAAATGTTTATATAATTTTCGATAATCAAAGATCATACAGCGAAAGTCACAAAACATGACTATAAAAAAAAATGCAGTTTACCAAGTTATATGTTTTGGTGGTAACAGCAAACTGTCTGCATGTTGTTGCATTTTTTGGATAACAGCAAATTGTCTGCATGTTGTTTGTATTTTTTGGGTAACAGCTAATTGTCTGCATGTTGTTTGCATTTTTTGGTAACAGCAAACTGTCTGCACGTTGTTTGCATTTTTCGGTAACAGCAAATTGTCTGCATGTTGTTTGCATTTTTTGGTAACAGCAAATTGTCTGCATGTTGT
>JBCEWB010402974.1:13946-39237 GCA_039654565.1 Peronia peronii
TTTGCATTTTTCGGTAACAGCAAATTGTCTGCATGTTGTTTGCATTTTTTGGTAACAGCAAATTGTCTGCATGTTGTCAGTAAGCATTAGTATTCATTTAAAATTATTCAGATAATAGTTAGATTTAAGTATCTTAATGAAACTACAAATATTTATTTTCATCCTAACTTCTTCCTGACTTCACTTTCTTCTTTCCACCTCCTCACAAAAATTGTATCTCATCCATACATGATTGATTCCTGCATTATAGAAGCTTCTGTTCAGCACCTTTATTTTATGCCCTGCTCTCCTCCAATATTTAAGATAGTGCTTTTCACCTGTTTCCAGACTCTCAACTTGACAGTCTTGTAACCTTATTTTTTTGGTTGGAGACAGGGTATCTGTATTCTTTCCCACAAAAACTCTTCCAGCGATAAATGCTTTGCTTCACAGCCAGCTTTGCACACGACTGACCTAACATTAACTGTCAAACTATAAACCAAAAAAATAATGGAGCCAGTCACAATTTGGCATCAAATAAATATGTTTGATCATTTTATTTCGAATCAAGATACCTCAAACATAATCTATATTACACAATATTTGCACACTAGGGTTTTTAACACAAATTCCAACTATTTTGCTGATAAAACCATTATTTCTGCAATCTTTCTAAGAGTTCTTTTGATTTTTAACTTCAAGAACTTCTCCAGTCATTTCTAGAACATGAGGAATAAAAAAAAACAAAAAAAACTTCAAAAACAGATGTCATTACATTATACGATCAAATCAAACCAAATGTACCTGTTGACTGCAGCGTACAACTCTTGCAATGAAGCAGCTTTGAACAGCTGTAAGGATTCCAGAGGCTTGAAGTGAAAAAAAGTGATAAATTTCATCAACACCAATTAATGCCAAGTACACAGTCCATACGAATATTAGTATTCTGAGATGAGAATGTCAGAGAAATTTCCAAACAGAATTTACTGGAATCAATGTGTCAAATTAGTTTCCCTCTCTTCATCAAACTCCAGCTGCAAAAGATTCTAAAGATGCTCTTCGCCATAAAAATGGCTTCAGATAACTTGTAGTTGCTCACAATCGATTCCATTTAGATGCTGGGCTATTCTTTAATTTTGTACTGATAAACAGCTTTCTTTTCATGAGATGTTACCTGTGTCCAAGATAAACTCTATTGAAAATTTGTATAAAATATCAGATTTTATGCTTACCGATCTGAGACAATGGTTAATATGCTTGGTGTCATATATAGTAGGAAATAAACCAATAATGCCAGCTTTAAATGCCTTGTAGTTTTCTGTGGAAATTTGTTTAAAAAAGATAAAAAATTATAGAATATTATCAGAATTTCTATGAAACACTGAGGAAATGTACTTACAAAGATCATTTAAAAAACAAATATTGGTTTACCCCAAGGGTGACATTAAATTTACTGAAAGGTCACTGTTATTTCTCTGCTTGCAATTCTGATAAATTTCTCTTGAGAGGTCTTTACTATAATCAAAACAAATTGTCTGTGATCTTGTAAACATAATTCATGCAAGTAAAATAAGTCAGATGTAAATTTAACATCAAACTCATGTTATCCAACTGCATAACAAAAATATACTTCCCATTCAATTTGTTTTCAGACATGTAAGATTTCTTGAAATGATGAAATACTCTGAACATATTTAAAATGCAGACAGATGCATCCTGTAAAAGAAGTCAGGACAGAAATATATATAAAAATGAGATACGGCACGATGAAATCAGGCTCTCATCAAATTTTGAGCACAATGGAGTTATTGGTATCACTGTGAAGATTATTCATTTCCCTTTATGTGTGTGAAAAAAATTTTGTTCTACCTTAAGTATAATATTGGCAATTGAAGATTATGAGGGTGACCTGCTGCTGCAACTGAATTTAGTGAGAAAATGGTCAATCACTTTTGTCAATCCTTATTAATCCTTATTAGCCCATATCACTAAATTGTCTGTTTCAGGAAATTTAACTCTGAAATGCATTTTCGATTGATATAGAAGATTTCTGTGAATAAGAAAAAATGCATTAAAAACTCATTCACTGTTGAAAAATTCATAATTTCTCTCGTCGCCTCAGTTGACGAGCGCCTGGTTTCATTGTGCCACATCTCAAATTCTTTTGTATTATCATTAGTCAGAATGCTACAGAATTTAAACTGATGAGTGTAAATAATCACAAATTGTGTAAATGTATTATGCATGTATATATGTGCCAGTGTGCATTTGTGTGTGCTTGTGTATGTGTGTATGTGCATGTATGCGTGCATATGTACGTACATATGTGTGGATGTTTGTTTGTATATATGTATTTGACCTATTGCTAAGCAAGGACTGTTGAAATCTATCATGACAATTTCCACTGGACGGTGTCACAATCAACAGACTGTATCTTCGAAGGTACAATAAATTTGTAATTGCTCAATAATTTATCAAACATAGCCCCACTGCATTAAGTTTCTTTTTTCTATATATTTCTTGCTAAATAAAAGAAAAATAATAGTGCAGAATCTGTTTTCTGCTTTCTCAGTCTGTTATCACTTTCATACTATAATTTGACAGGAAATCAAGATCCAAAAAACAAAGTCATAAACCTTAGCCTGTCAGCGCTTTTTCTACTCCTTTAAAAACTCCCATACAACGTCAGGTCTTTGTTGAACACTAAAAAGAAATATAGGAACTTATTTGAATAAAGATACTATATACCCTTCTTATCTGCAATTTGCAATGAATTTGACAGGAAAACGTATGTTAAGTTAAACATTTTTTAAATGCATAGCAAGTTCATCAGATCTGCGTTCAAGTAAATTTTACCAAAGAATAAAGAGCTTTAGCATGTCCTATAGCATCTGAAGTAAAAACCCAACATTCACTTGCTTTCTGTCATATTTTATTATCGTACTCTTCCATGTCCTATTTCATGATCGATTTTTTCGCTTAATTTACACTATGATTTTACGATTCAATTGTCAAAAAAAAAAAAAAGTTTTTTGTAACTAATTGCTCTGAAAGTTTGCGTGCTCATAACTAAGTCATTCATATATATGCTGTATTCACCGTATTCAGATCTGCTAAATGCTTATTTTTCTTACTTGTATCACATGACCTATAGGATTTTCTCTCATTTGGCAATGGGTCATTTACATATGTATATATATAGAGAGAGAAAAATAGTGAATGCATGCACAGATTGTATACTTGATTTTCTTTTTTGTGTGCCCTTATCTGCATATTCTAAACTGGTACAACATATTTCCTGTGGACAAATAAAGTGTTTGGATTTGTATTCATATCTGATGAACATGCTGGAAGGTCAGTTTGTTTATCGATCATAATGCTAACCATCTCTAAAATATCTATTCAGTTTACCTGGTAAAGGCTTGTAGAATTTCTCATAGATAAACATCAAGTCTAACAGCATGTTGTGCCCAACTATAGGCTGGAAGTGTGAAAGTGAAAAAACAAATAAATACTGAATGATATGCAGAATCGAAGTCAAAAATACTAAACTTGACATATCCCTACTCCATATGACAAATTAGTCAAACTCTATAACTTTTATATTCTGAATAAACTACATAAAGAAAACCTGACAAACTACATCCACATCAGTTTTAGTTGTTTGAGAAAATGAACAATAATCATTCTGTGCAAGGGAGGCTTACAATCTACATAATATATATATATATATGTGATATTTATATGGCAGACTACCCTTAAGTATTGTGAAGGCATTAGGGCAAAGTGTTTTTATACAGTGATAATTTTGAAAAGCATCTGAACTTAAAACTTCAAACAAAAAAAATTTTAAAAGGCAACTGTGAAATGATTGTGAGAATATGCTGTATCATTGAGTTTTGGGTAGTGAATTATGAAAAATAAAATCTTAGAACTATTCAGCAATTCAATTTTTTTTTTTTTTTCCACATCAACAGTTTGTACAGTAAACTGAATCAAGAGAAAGTCCGAAGATAAAATATGGCACAGATTACTAACTTTCCTGGCTACTTGAAGCAGTCGTATGACTCTGGTGAATCCAAGCATTTCAAGAAGCTGCCTAAGAGGTGAGGAAAGAAAAATTTTCATTGAGATAGGTTGCATGACCAGTCGGAATGAGATAATTGTCCTATTTTTCATGTATAGAGTTATTGCTGTCACTAGAAAAGGAAATAAGAGTATTTTACATTTGGGAAAAATTATTTTGCCACAACTTCTGTCTCTTCTGTGTTATGTTTTTTACATTCACAGTTAACCTATGTCATCCCATGTCAATGTATTTGACTTTCTAAGCAAAGCCCCTCTATGACACCTGACTCATTTCACCTGGTCACACAACATATTTTGGAGGAATATATAATGCACAGGTCAATAATTAGGAGCACATATTTATTAAACATTTGAAACACAACTTTTCTGTACATGGAAAATATTCCTTTAATAATTTGCCTCTGCATTATTCACATACTCTATGCTGAAAACCAGTTTCAGGTTATAATGCTCAAGCTATTTCCAAATTCCATGCAATGCATTGCAAAATGCTGACCTTATTTGATAGGTAAGACAATAAGACTGCATACACAAATACTTGAAGGAAACTTCCTTAGAAATATGACAGTTCTTTATATCACATTTTAACAAACAGAGAATGATCTTATAAGGACTTTAACATTGTAACTGACAGACACCTGTCCTGTAATGGTGAGATTCACATACACTGGCACTGGCTCCAACTTACTGTCTTTCTTGTTGTTTCTCTGATTGTTGAGTCTGCTTTTCCAAGATGTCTCTTTTTACATGATCCACTTTTTCCACCACTATCTGAATATATGTCAAATTTAACATTGCAGAATAAACTGTACTTCATTAAGTTTTTCACTCAATCCCGACCATTTTACTTGGTTTTGCACCCCAAAATCAGTTATTTCATCTGTATAAGCAGATTGCGTCAGTATCTTTAAATATTGCTCAATCCTCATGAAACTCAGCTCAAGTAACAATGAAATATGATATTTGAAACCTGTTCAGTATGAAGTATGTGGATGATGTGGTTCTGTCACAAAATCCATGCAAAAAAGAGTACTTTCCTGACAAAAATGAAATTTTTTAGACAGGGCTAGATCTAGATCTAGATCTACATCAGTAACAATTTCATTCTAATCGCTGTAAAATGAAGCTAGGCTATCAATTCCATCACCCCTCTACTGGAAATTGGTTGGAAATAATAGTCATGTAAAATTTATAATGGTTTGCCAAGAGAAAACGAAACAGACACAAAACAAACTTGGGAACCGAGATGTCTCGGTTATGGGATTTGATGCGTTCTCCATTCCGACCAAGTTATCTCGGTCATGGCATTGAGTGAGTTAAAGCAATGGCACGTATCTAAATTTGCTTAGGAAGTAATGATGCTACTCTAGAATCATTATAAAAAAATGAAAAAAATGCCCCTCATTTTTCTCCTTCAGTGTTACAACTGATTACACTATTTCAATGTTAGTGTTTTAGGAACAAATGAGGCAAACCTGTCCAAAGGCATTTGTGGTAGTCCATATCTGTGGGAACCGTTTACGTAAATCTTTGTGGAAAATGTAGACAATGGATGCTGAATCTATAAGAAAAAAGAATAAGTTCCACACTTTTATGAGCATAATTTGTAACAACTGTGAAACCTTACACTATTGACACTGAATCTGGAGGATAAAATATTTTAGAACTAAAGGCCCAATACAAAGAACAAGAGAGAAGGTTCCTCTTGGTCTCCGCCTAAGAACCAGCCACCTAACAGCCAGGTCTACCTAGGAACCCACCTCTGCTGCGAAATTTTTTCTCTATAGTTTATCTGCCAAAAAATCTACTCCCAAATTAAAAACTGTCTTGGAGCTCAGTGTCAGGTGGCACAATACTCATGGTGTAATTTCACATCAGATTGTCCACTACTTGAGAGAAATGCACATGGCTAAGCCTGCAGTAAAATGAACAGGAGCTGGAGGGAACAGGGAAACGAGGAGGGGAATGATAGGGATGTAATCAGGCCATACATGGACAAGCCTTAACTATTTCTTTGTTTGACAACATGTACGGCAGCACCAGAAATGGTTTCTGTCTATAAGAAAGAAGTTTAGCCTCTGACTAGTCAATTTTTATCCTAATTCAGTCAGTGTGGTAATTTTAAACACTTGAGTCACTTGTGCGACCATCCATAGGCCAATAGCTATACTGAATTTTCATTCAACAAAACCATCTTGTGGAAACTTACTGGACATTTGAAAGAAGCATCACATTACTGGTGAAATCATAAACCCATGAAAGATCAGGAATTAGATTTAATTAATAAACAAATACACATGCAACAGACAAGCTATTCTTATTCACATTGAGAAACCTTTAATAGAAACATTCAACTTATCTTAACTAAGACAGCAATTGGTAATCTTTTAATCTGCCTAAGAGTCTTAGAGCTCCGTTGTTTTGCTCCTGATGACCAGCTCTTGTGTGGAGACCATTGTTTATGGAAGTTGCAGTGTTACAGTGGAACTCTGACATTACAAAATCGGACATTGCAAAATTTCAGTAATAGAGAAAAGAATATGCAGTCCTGTTTTATTTCTTTATTCTAATAAAATCTGGAATCTGCGAAATGCCAATCCTCCCGATCTCACTTATAACGAAAAAATTTTCCTAGAAGTGACAAGTAAAACCATGTGGCGGCATGATGAAGATGGTCAAACTGAGCACACGACCAACTTTTTGTTTGTTAATCCACTCCTAACAATGCCCGCCAGCTCTGATTACACACTAATGGTTAAAGGCGAGACAATGTTTGCATGATACTTATGCAATAGGCTAGGCCCAGGCAAAACAACCTGGAACCTGGAGTGGGGGCAGTGAGGAAGATGAGGAGTAATCTGTACTGTGTTAAGGAAAGTTCTGCGATATCGTAGATCTAACACCCACGGACAATGCTCTGGGAGTGATCATCAATTAGACCGCGTTCATTGCTTAGCCTACACAGGGCAGCACACTACTCTAGCTTTCAGCGTAGAGTAAAACGTATCATTCAGTAGGCTACCAGTTTCAATACTTCACTGTTTAAAAAAATGTGTTATTGTTAGACATTTTTCTGTACAACAACAGGTACACAGGCTTTGTAAGGGGACGCTTATCAGGGGAAATAATTAACGATGAGTCAATGAATGGGTCGCGCTCCTTGTTTTATGGTCTCTGTTGGATATTAAGAAATACAAATCCTGGTCCCTTCGATTTCTTAATACCAGAGTTCCACTGTATTTTACAAACCAAATGTCACTCGTAGCTAATGGAAAATTATAAGCTGTAACAAAATTAAATTCTACAATGTGTCATTTTTTCAGGCAGCTAAGTTACTTCCTTTGCCAAGTACAAGAGGTATAATACAAGCACGGGAAAAAAAAGAAAAAAATCACTTTTGCTCCTGTTATTTGAAACAAAGAAAACAACAAAAAATTGAAAAAATTATCACAGTGGAGCGAAAAAACATTTTCATTACATGATGAATATTTGAGAATTTCTATTAATCATGTTTTAAATCACAAGATAAAAAGTTATTTTTTTTCCCTGTTTACAATACTTGAAGTATACCTCTTGTCTTGTACCCAGTGAAAGAAAGTAATTTGGCCGAGAGTCAAAATATACATTGACATTATGTCGGCCATATTTTCTCCAGTTTTTTTCTCTCTAATTTGCTACCGGATAATTAAGTTAAAAACTTAGCATTTTTATTAATACTACTGCTATGTCTCATTTCATTTAAAAAGACACTTAAAGCGCTCTATATATAGCAGAAGAAGTTAATGGCATCTGTATGATGTGTCATAAATGTATGTAAATAAATGCATGAATGAATGAGTACACTAATAAGGTTAGGCAGACGTTGTTAATATGTTTGTAAAAGTATCAAATTTCAAGGTTCAAAGCTTTACCTTCCTTTATGGAAAGTGTTAGGCATTCTCCTATATTACTTTTGGGAAGCCATGTTGCCACCAGGGAACATAAACTTTGTACTTCTCTTTCATCAACATCTCTGTGAATGGAAAAAAGTTTACAGACTTTTCTCACATTTGATTGAACAAAGCTGGAAGAATCACTGATGTTTCCTTAATCATTAGTACCCTGCTTTTAAAATATCTTGTCATGTTCAGCCCCTTCTACATTTCTGTTCCAGAGACAATAACAAAATAAAAATACATTCCGTTCCTGATAATTACACTTACCATTTTGCCTTCAAGCCGTTATCTTGCTTCCAGTCTGGTAAAACAGACCAGTTGCAAAAACTGTATGTGAATGCATTATTCGTTTTACTAAACTACTGATATATATCTTGAATTCCTTACTAAACATGCATCTTTTACTCCACATGTTTCAATTAGATTGCTATGTTACGCTCTCTTTACGGCCTTAAAACCACTTGCAGACAACTATCTCGGTGGTAATATTAGATTGATTCAAGCACATGTTACGACAATTTTTTTTCTACTTTTGTATACAACTGTTTAAACTCTGTAAATGCGGGTAATTTAATGGTAAAATTATAGGCATATTATGGATAACATGCAACTGAAATGAATGAAGCCTGTTATTATATTTTGTAGAATATATGCAGCTCGTTCATAGATTATATTGGCTTATACAGACACCTCTCTATTCCAGCAAAAAGGAGACCAGAATCAAGTTCCTCCTCCAGATCCTGTTCTTGTTTCTGATTTAAGTAAGGCAGTCCTTCATAAAGCCACTGAAATAGATTAAAATTAAGCTATCAATGGATGGATGTTTCCTTTATTCACTTAAAACAAATATGTCAATAGCACATATTCACAAACATTTAAATTCTATTTTAATGCCTACATTCAGTAACCAATGAATGTGAATATTCACCTAAAACAAAACTGGCAAAGCACATTGCTCTACAAACATTTGCACTCAAATCTATATTCAACAACACCGGTTACCCAATCAAAAGATCAAAAACATATTTGTAAAATATAGATAAATAAATTTCTTGAAAAATATGAAATCCATAAGAATTTCATTTGTTCAAATAAAGATATATAGAGTCAGATGTAATTCAATATTTAACATTCTTCCAAAATGAAGATAATGAAATTTTAAAACGGTACCTTATTGAAAGGGAACTTATGTTTGCAGAGAAAGTGAAGAGCTGAGGCCTACAAAAAAGAAAGATGTTCACCAAAAGAACTCACAAATTGCGATAATTTAATTCTGAGACATAGTTAACACTAAACAAAAGATATCTGAAATATAGAAAAAAAAAGACTAACAAGGCCTACAGATAGTACTTTAAATAAAGATTACTTACTACCTTGACTATGCTGTAAAACTTAAACAGATAAAAACAAATATAAAATCAACACTGAATGAACAGTATTATAATAGAACTTTCCATCTAAAAAGCAGTTCTATGGAATCATCTTACTGAACTCTAATCCTGTATCAAATGAATTAATAATACATTTAGTGTTATAAAAATGTATGATAAACAATTAATAATACATTTAGTGTTATAAAAATGTATGATAAACAATTAATATACATTTGGTGTTATAAAAATGTACAATAAACAATCATATATATTTTCAAAAAAATTTTTGTTTCACTTTTTTCATCTCACAACATTCAAATGTAATTGGCGTAGTCTGCATAATCCAATCCCAAATTCATCTATGTTCATTACATCAGTTATTGTGGAAACAGCGTAGGAGCAACTGTTACTTGCCTGTATTGAGAACCTTTCATCACATGATCCAAATGACATTGGGCAAAGGTAGAATGTGTAAGTTTCTGCATTATAGCTGAAGAAATAAGAAGCATAAAAAAGCCCTTGCATTCTTGAAATTCAAAACTGGTTATAGTCATTGTCATTTCACAATGGGAGCAAATCCGTTTTAACTGTCCATTTTAACTGTTTTGAGAAAATGGACAAAAACCAATACAGCGCAATGCCAGAGTGATATGTAACCAGAAGTTGGTTCTAGCTTAAAAAGTAGCATAACAAAACAAAAATAATTGCAGTGAAATTAGAATACATGTGAAATGGTAATTATGGCTGGAATCATTAGTCAAAACCTAAAAAAACAAATTAAAAAATTACTCAGTTTAATGTGGAATGACAGTGAGGTTACATATATGTCAAATATTTCACTGTCTGTTATTTCTTGCTTTAAATAATTCATCCACTATAATGTTCCAACACATAATTAACCTTTTCCACGAAGAATGGCGCAAAATTTAATTTATATGAATAGAAAAAAATTGCCATAAATATTTTGCTTGTATCATTAGTATGTTTAGCTCACAATCTAGGATGCTCAGGGTGAATGTGAGCAATCAAATCCAACCAATAATAGCAATAATGACAAATGTAACACAATCCATTTTCTTTGGCAATCTAACAAACAATGTATACAAAGATGCAATCGCACAAACATTGATTTAAAAAAATTGGGGGAACGGAGGAAGGGTCAGAGCACAAATGAGAACTGCTCAGCTATGCTTGTGCTGTCCTCAAACAATGTTAAGAATAATCTCATTTTACAATCACAAAAAATATGATGACAGTTAAAAAGGCCTGTTCATGACCTGCATATGTTTTATACTTCTCTTCATGCTGATGAATCAAGTTTACACTCCATCTCTGGACATGCCTACCTATTCTTCTTGACACAGCGAGTGAATGTAGTGATACCTGCAGACAAAAGACACATTTTTACACAGACCCTGATATATCTCACGATTATAACTTATAAACTTGAATACCACTAAGACAACTGATATCAGGCTGCCACTGTGTACAACTTGAAATCTACATTATGATATATATATATACAAATTCAAAGAAAAAAAAGGCAATAAAAAAAAGATACTGTTTATCTCATTTTAATAGAAACATATAATATTTGAAAAGCAATACAGGATTGTTTACTAGTTTAGATTCAAACATTATTTGAATTATTTTCACCATTTTTTTTAAATTTGAGATGTTAATAACTTACCTAACTGGCATACAGTGAAGTTCTGTACACTTCTTTTCAACTTGCAGTATCTCTCTGCAAAGCTATCAAACAGGCTGTGGGATGTTCAAACACAAAAAAATGTATAAAGGAACTAGTATTATTCCATCCCTTTTGTACTTTCATCTGAGATTCACTCATCTTGCATAATATACTCAAAATCTAAAAATGAGTTTCATGTATAATACTGCCAGAAACAAATTTGTCATGCAACTCAGTAATTCATCCTAGACTAATCATGATGACTAGTTTTCACTTGAATCTCAGATATTAATCTAGTCATATAAAATGCCAGGTCACTACAAATATTTTGTTTTCTCTTCCCTAATGAGACCATTCTCATTACAAAACAGCCTCACAAATATCAGAAAATAATATTCAACAGTCCTGCAGCCTCATCCAAGCACATTCACATGATACTAAAAAAAAAACAAAAAAAACGATAACTTAAATTCAAAAAAAAGCTGTAGTCAGATCTAAATTGTTGTTATTATTGTTTTCAAAAAAGTCACACTAACCTGGGTTTGGCCTCATCGTCAGTGTAAAGACCAGTGAATTCGGTGTCAATGGCTGGAGATAGAGATCATATTACCTAACTTGGTAAGAAAAATCTTATGTCAATATGATATGACAGAAAAAGGAGATGGGGGGGGGGGGGTAGAGGGGATGTCAGGGACATATTCTCTTCACACGGAATTGTTAAGTGGTGAAGATTGTTCACATAGATCTACATACGGCTTCCTAGAATAACATGTCACCGATACTAGAACTAGATCTAGATCTAGATAAATCTAGACAAATCCTGATCTATGATTCGAGTTGACAAGAAGAGTTTCCACTTAGCATCTTGAATCTATATCTAGACAGACTCTTAAAAAGATTCTTATGTGCTACACGAAGACTGTAATGAGTATATCTAGAATCCATTTAATTTTTTTTCAAAGGTGAACTTACAAATAAAATCCGCTGAAGTGATGGCATGTTCAATTTTAGGAAATAAATCACTAAAATTGTGCCTGGTAATATCGATCATTTTGACCTCAGTCTGAAGATGTAAGTGAGGCGATCGTCATGCAGTTTCATTTTTAACTTTATTCGCGAAATCATTGAGTAGCGTTTTTTTATTTTCATGGGTAAGCATTGTTGTTATCTCTGTACTTCAGTCATTTACGTTTTTATCCTAAATAAAGCAAGATATTTGTCTTCTAAATTTTGAATCAGAATAAAAATAAATTTAAAATTATCTTTTATCCACTAATGAATAATTACTGCATTCTTAAATATATCAAACTTAAATAGCAATATATAATTATTGACCCGGAAGTATATCGGTTGCTACTTACGCCGTTTCTCAAACATGTCAGTGCACACATAGAATTACATTAAGTTGCCATCTAATAATTTATTGACATCAGCCTGGCTCTTTCTTAATTGCAACATCTTTGCATATTTAAAACTGTGTGGGTTTTCAAATATTTTAGGTCTTATTTTTCGAATTTCTGTGCAGTATTTTGGACATCAAGCACGGGTATTTTGTTTACAATTACAATCTTGATTTATACTAGGATAGGCCTAAACATCAACATTTTGCTGACCTCAAAGAACAGGTCAATGCCAATTAGGTCTACTAAACACTATCGTTATATCTCGATCTATATACAGAAAAGCTACAGTCATATCTAATTCAAACAGTCTCTGAATTGTGGCCTTCTGCAGATATGACAGCATTGTTTCAGTTGCAATTGTAACCATACTCAAAATTAAAAAGCAAAATCTAGTTCTGCTCTAATTAGAGTTGGAATGTATATTGTGGCATGTGCATGTATGTAAATTGAAACTGAGAATATTCACTGTTCCAGAGCAAGATGTCCTATCAACGGCGCACCAGTAGACCATCATCAGCAGCCTCATATTCCAGCCGTGTATCAGTGTCAGGAAACAATGATCATGAGTTGAAATTAGAATGCAAAGCCATATTTATGACTCGTTATGATGACATAAGAGATGAAATAGAATCCAAAAATGACCTCATTTTACGTAAGTTAATGACATAAATTGAAATTATTTCCACTATCAACCAATTTATACTTTTTTTTCTTATTGCTAGTGTCATTTTTAGCATAAATCTGTTTCTCATAATCACTATATTATTTTAAATTTTTTTCCAGCATTTTTGGTCATCATATTTTTCTGCTAATTTTCCTGTTTGCTTGCATCTGAAAAGTGAGTGAAAAAAAGATGGATTTAGTTGCGTCGGAGCAAAGATTAAATAGAGATTGGATATGATGTGTAAAGAATGGAGAGGGAAGATAGCTGACTGATCATCTTTATTCATTTCCTCATAATTTATGCCCCTCTCTTCTTATTACTCTTCGCCTCTCCCTTCCCCTCCATCTCCCCCCTCTCTCCCTGCCCCTCACCCCACACAATATTTTCCCTCCCCGTATTTTAGTGGAAAACTTTGTCTCTGCTCAGGGCTTGGGAGCATAGCTATAAACCTTTATTCACCTCCCACCCAAGACTCCTACTTTAAGAAAAGTCATGGACAAAATGCTGTGAACAACATTAACAAAATCACTAGTCCCCACACACATGTACATGAACCTCTCGCATTTTGTTGTAACAGCAATCTGCCAGGATAGTTGTCCACAGGTGGCCCCCATTTCATCCCTCCCCCCCCCCCCCACCCCCTTTCCCACCTGCACAGGGCCCCATCTTACATGTGCACCCACTCAAGTCCCATCAGACACCCAACTATCATCACCTTAACAATTCCACTCCACCAACTATTGTCACACAGACAGGACTGACCACAACCTAAGTTCAATTTTTGTTCTTTCTTGTTTTTTCTTCTTTGTTTCTTTTCTTTCTTTCTTTTTACTTATTAATTTGCTTATTTATTCCATGATTTATTCATGTATTCATTTTTTCAGTAACTTATTCAGTTATTTATTTATCTATTAATTTATCTATCACTGTCAATCCATTTGTAGATACTCATGGTTCCTGTTCATTGTATTTTTTGCATAATTTTACAGAAATTTGTCATCATACTTTCACCCACACATTACATCTCAACCCTTTATTGTCTTCAGCTCTCACATCAGTTTGTCAGCCATCCATTTATGCTCATCACTTGTATTACCCATCTTCCCTATCTCCTCTTTGCACCATCCACATGCCACCCAGTAATAACACTAATGTCAACATACGTATAACACCCATTTGCTTTTTACTTTTTGTTTTGTTGCCTGAGAAAAGTCCTAGCAACTGAAGACTTGTGTGCCATCCTTGTATTTAGTCTACCAACTCTGTAGTTTACCCTTTATAGATCATACCTGGCCTTTATTTAGCTTTTGTTATCTAATCAGACAAATGTTATATTAAAAAATTTGTTGTGGTTCTTTTCTTTTTCTTTTTTTGCTCATTTTTTCGGAAAATAAATGATGAAATTTGGAATTCTGTGAATGAATTTTTTTTTTTTTGGCTAAAACATACATAATTAGGCCTATTGGCATGTTGAAACATATTCCTGTTATGTTGAAATAAATTCATTATTTTGCAACAGTAATGATCTTCTTTCTAATTTGTTCTTTAATAAATTATTCTGTCCATAATCAAAAGCTTGCAATGTTGATTTTATGACATCTTTTTATTTTCAGTTTTGCAAGAAAGTGGTAGAAATGCTTCAAGTAAAATTGTTTCCAAGTACTGGACCCGTAATACAGGTAAGAATACTGGTAGTTCATTATTTTATGGCAATTCTGAAATATATTCATATTTTGAATTCATATTGTTTCTGTTGCAGTGAAGTTAAAGATTGTTTAATGCTTACTGGTTTTGTTTTCCCATATTATCTGCATATTCAATTGAGGCATGACTTTATTGTCATATGTTCCTACACTTATACTCTTTTTTTTTATTGTTATTGTTTTGTTTTTCAGAAAGTCTCACATTCGATGACTTTGTTGATATTTGCCGAAAAGAAAGAGTGACTTCAGAAGATGATCTGATGAGAGCATTCCGCAAAATTGACATAAATGGGGATGGATACATTTCACTTGATGAATTATACAAAATCATGACAACTGTAAGTCAGTTTTTTTCTTCGCTTCATTTTGAAAACAGCTTTCATTTCCTCAAGCTCAATCCATAGAAGTTGGTTTGATTTTCTTTTTGAAAAAGCTGTCAAAAAAACCTGGTTTCTTCTGTTATTCACATTCTAAACTGCAAGGTTTTTAGTGTGATCTCAGATTCATACATGAGGCAGATATACATTACTCAGTCTATTAAACAATGAAAATGGGGGCCTAAACTTCACAATTACCAAGGTGCTTTTAATGCAATGGAGGTAGCCCAATCAGATTTAGTTTTACAATCATAAAAGTAGTACTATTGATTGAATATTTAATCATTTGTGTTTACAGAAAGGGGAGAGAATGTCAAGAGATGAAGTGAGAGAAATGATTGATGAGGTTGATGAGAACAAAGATGGAAAACTGGATTATAAAGAGGTAAGATTCATTAAGGTTTGTTTGTGAATTGAACAAATATTCTGCAATGCAGTTTAATAATACATTCCTCTATATAAATAAGGCAAGGCCTATTCGTACGTACATACGAAGATGTGATACCGCTTCTCCATCCGTATGACGGACGAGGAACCAGCCCCACCGCCTTGATGATGTAAACTAAAAGGGCTATTGTGCAGAAAGGGGTTGTGTAGGGGGAGGGGAGTGTAGGTTGGGAAGGGCGATGCTTTGTCTACCTGTATTACTGTCTAGAACAACGCAGTCTCTGTATGCGAGACCCACTTGATGATTAGCCTAGCCTCCCTTTCCATCACCTCTCATGCGCACGTCAGCACACAGTTGGTGCCGCCTCTCTCTTCCCAGTCGAGATAACCTCCCAAGAAAATTTAGTGGGGAAAATTTGCATGAACCTGTAGCCAACATCCTGGGGAGGAGGGGGATCTGGATTGTGGGTTGACATGATGTAGAGCACAGATTCCACTCCTTGAAAAATTAGGCTAAAATTAATCGACTTCGACTAAATGTATAGATATAATAAGCCTTTCAGTGTTACTTCAGAAATTGAAGAATCAGAACTGAAGTCCCGTGTCTAATGGATAAGATACTGTCTGCGAGACCGGTGGACGGGGTTTGAAACTTGGTTGCGCCACATCACTACATATCTAATTCTCTGCTAGATCTAGCCTATAGGCCTATTTTTAGAAAATGTTGGCTTTCATAATTTTTTATTTTTTTTTATATGATAATTTTCCCAAACTTTAGATTCTAGATCTAGTATTTAGATCTACATTTCATTTGTAAAACATTTATCACACATCTCTATGACACATCTAGATCTATAAGCTTACATGTAGCAGTTTTGTTTAATTGCAAACAAGGGTAGATAGATTGTCTAGATCTGATATTCTGATATGATTTAGAATGTGTGTCTATTTAGACAATTTTGAATAAATATTCAGACAACCTGTTGAAATATGCTCCATTGTTGTCAGCAAGCAAAAGTAGGTTATGATTTGGAATGAGTTTCATAATAGATCTAGATTCTAGATCTACCTCTAGATTTAATTAGATCTAGATCTAGAATAGAACTACAGGTTGGACACGTGTCCAAATAGAGACAGCTTCTAGTACTTCTACTACTATCATTTAATTCAGCTCTAGCCCTTGCTACGCTACATGATCTCGACGAATAAATATATCTAGGAGTAGGAACTATATCTAGATTTATGAGAAATATTGGATCCAGATCCAATTTTGTTCCAACTTGAAGTTCTTCAGCCATTTCGCACTGTAGATCTATATTATATTGACTGACACAATAAGACAATGAGATGGCCTGAATCTATTTGAAAATGGAGGGAACCGTGATCGGCAAATCTTGCTCATGCGCATGACAAGAATATCGTACGGGGAAGTGGTATCACATCTTCGTACGTACGGACGAATAGCCACTTCGTATAAATAAACTAGAAGAGAATCCATGACGTTCGTGGGAGATTTTTTTAAAAAGTTATAGGCCAAACTGATACTGCCCTGCTATTTAAAGTGTACAGTAAGCATAAGTGTTGGTATTTTGGATGGTTAGACCGAATGTTCCTCAAAGAAAACGTGTTTGGTGTTTTGAACGCGTCATTTTATCAAACTTAAATGCGGATCAAATACTCTCGTGAGTTTACTGTTCAATTGTTATTGCTTTTTTTAGGATAATGTCAAACATAGTAAGCTTTTTTTGGATTTAAACACACAATGTTGTGTGCCAAATTTCAAGATGGATACATTCAGCAGTTTTCTAGTTCATAAGCCTTTTGTCATTTTTTTTTTTCAGATTTGTAGTACAGATTCATATGCCTGGCCTAAATAAATACCTCAGTAGAAAATATATGACTTAAATGAATAATTCAACATAAAAATCTATAGTGTTATAGACAGGGGCTACTTTTTTTATCTGATGTTATCTTTAGTGTTGTTAGCTCTCACTTTGCAGATAAGTTGTTAGTTAGTAAAATAGGAACTTCCACAGAATTACATAATGAAATGGAAAAGCAAACAATGTAGAAGGTAGGATCTGTGTGTCAAGAGATGTTTTGTTTATAATATATTGTCAAGCTGTTGACGTTTATCCTCTTTCTAACTGGCATAGAGAGAAGTATTTTATTATGCCAAGGTGACTATTTTACTATGCTGTTTTTGATGGGGGTGTTTCTTCGTATACCTGTCGCAATGAGGAATGCCAATTCTGCTTAACTGTACTGAGAACAGACCATTTTATTTGCAATGGCACAAATTTTTGATAACAGTGTTAGTCTTCTAACTTAAACTAAGTTAAAAATCTCTCATAGTTTCTTAATCTGAAATTGTGCAATAAGATGTAGTTCCCTTGTGCCAATGTCAAGCTTTGAGTGGCAAATTTATCACAGTGTCATTTTATGTCATTTTCTTGCTTTTAGCAGTTATTTCCAAGAATCCTGCTGCTTTTGCCACAGGTCAATTCACACTTTGTTTTTCCTCTTATTAAGAATGTTTTGTTTATTTCATTGTATCAAGTTGGACTCACTTTAGCCATATATTAGTCACCATGAGTTGAATTACCTCAGATTGTAAATACTGTGATATATATGTTGCTTAAAGATTTCACTGTCACAAATGATTGCATGAAACATTGAAAGAGCTCCCTTAAAGATAATTTCAGTCACAAAGTGATTATTACAGTCTCTTTTTTGCAACACAATTATTCACACTCCTAAAATTCTTATTGTAAGTTGTCACAACGGACATTTGAATTTTGCAGTTTCATAATACTCTACAAATCAGATTGTATGTTGAAACAAGATATCTGCTTGGCAGCTTTGCAAAGATCTTTATAGTAAAAGAAGTGAACTTTTAATTTTATAAATTTTGTCTTGTTCCTGAATCAGTTGATTATTTACACAATTTAGTGAGTTTTCATTTGCTATGTTATTATTTTGGTTTGTAATACTAATAGATTAAGCAGCTTTGGTCTTGAGCTCCCTTTTCTTGTGGTCTTCAGAAAAATAGTTATTTAAGATGTGTGTATTCTTCACTTGTATGCGCATGGACTAGACTGACTTTAAAAGTATCGTGCTCATGAATTAGACTGGCTTTTATGTCTCACATGTTTAATTGTATGTTTTTCAAAGTGTTAGATATGACAGATGCTTTAGGTGTGAAGTGCAGTTGTTTCATATTGTCATGAAATGTGGAATAGATGTTTAATCAAAACTGATCAAATTAATTACCTGTCAGAACAGTTTTGATATAACTTTAAATATTGATAACATGTTCTAAATACTGAGTGTAGAAATTGTTGACAGCATTGTTGCATATAAGCAAATAATGTCTCAGCCTAGACTCTTGAAGCTGGCATCAGAGAAAATAAACTATTGGTCCTAGCATTTAATCCCTTTGTGACCCATATGCCAAGTGCCATTCAAGACGTTTCTTTATGAAGCATCAAGATGCCAATGCTGTTGTTGAAACACGATCTTGCAGCTGCTAAGACCATAATAATCAACATTGCTCATCATTTATTCTCTTCTTGATAATTATAGGCAACTTAACCTTACATGCAACTGTGCGAAATTATCACGAAATTGACCGGTGTTTGGATAGAGTTAATAAATCAGGCTTTTGAAAAGCAGCACAGTATTCCACAACAGTAATCGCTCCGAAATAATCTGCAGTACTGCAGTTGATAGTCAAAAAAACCTGGGTTATCCTTGTTCTTTAACATTATGCTTTTATTGACCCAGTTTTCAAAAATGGTCGTTTCAACAACCCAAGACTTCAAGAAGATGTCCGTAAAAATGATGGAGAAAAAGGAAAAGAAGAAACAAAGACCACGGGAAGGAGAGACCACGCCACGCAGAGGTTTGTGAACAAATCTGTGTTTTGTTATGTGTATCATGTTTCATCTACACCCTGCATGAGTATTTGCCATCATTGTGACATTTAATCCAATATTATTGATAGTTTGAAGTGCAGAAACATTCCCTATGGAGTATACGTTTAAATAACTGATAGCCAAAATCTGCCATACAGTACTTTGGTAGTAATAGTGAATAGACTCGAGGACAGAGACTTAAAACAGTGTTTATTTAAATGCATGCAATATGTTTAACCAGAAGGACCTTTACGTTGTAATTTTTGTTCCATGTACACAAATTGAAGTTGACATTATTGTTACTGCGGTCATGGCATGAGCGCTTTTGCAACCAAATGTCATAATGTTTAGATGACAGGGCCTAGATTTAGCCAGTTATTCATATGTTCCCATTAAGTCATTCTTTCCATTGTTATTATTATTGACTGTACATATTATACATGTATATTTTATACCATTTGATTCTTGTTTTTTTTTAACCAAGACTAGGGATTTGATTTTTTAGTTTTTGTTTTTCTTTTTGCTCATCCTAAGAAATCCTGCATGTCTTACATGAACTATAAAAGAATTCTTATCTTCCCCTTATTTATTTATTTATTTATTTATTTCATTTTTATATTTTTTTAAAATCAAATTAACATCCCTGATTAAAATTATTTTCTTTCTAGCTTTCTTTTTTCAAATTCATTTTATTTTTTGCCCATTCTCCATTTAAAGTTTTTGCTTTTCTTCATCTGCTACTCAATATTGCAGTTTCTTCATTATCCCAAACAGACTATTTCTTGCTCTGTATTATGTATAATAACCATTCACTCCATTCAATTCTTCACCCAGTGATCCATTGCTATAACATTCTCATAATGCCATCACATAATAACCCAAATTCAGACAAAAATGCTGTGTATCACAATTTCTTCTCTTTTTTTCCTCCTGTTTTTGTTTGTAAATATACTCCGTCGACATTACTTCTATCTTCTTTTTCACTTTCCACATTTTGTTAGGAAGCTAAAAACAAGAGCTAAAGGTTACCTTGTGACGATTTTCAAAGCTTATCAGGTTTTGAAGTTCTAGAGTTGTAGCGGAAATTAAATTAAAAAATAATAATCATAAACAAATATATAAATAAATAAACAAATCAACCGATAAATAAAAATAGTTTTAAAAAAAGAAAACAGTGTTTAGCTTTGAAGAAACAGTTCAGCATACAGAAAAATGTATTCTTATGAGGTTTAAATCCCAGTAAAATTCTGAAGATGTTGCAAATCATAAACTGTTGTGTGTGATATAAATGTCAGCACATAATAGCCAGGAGCATCCATGTATTTCATGATAATTTTAATGTTTAAAACAACTTTTTATTGTTGCTACCCCATAGAGTGTCATTCAGTGTCTACAAAATAGTCATACTTCATTTGATACACTTAGCATTTTTTAAATTTCATTTTCACCTTGAAAACTGGTACATTGTCATCCCTGTATGTAAACAAATCCAAATGTACTGAGAATCATTTATTAGTGCCATTGTCTTTCACCTTGACTGTCATTATTTTCTGTCAGACAAAGATGAGCTGTCACTAGGCTCTCAGGTGTCCATACGGTCTTCAGCCTCAGAAAATAAGCGTAAGACCACCACAGAGTGCTGTGTTTCCTAACCCTTCACCCCCCACCCATTAACTTTGCATATTATTATTACCGTTCATATAGTATTTCTGGTAATTGTGAAGTTTAGTGCAATTACCGTATTTTCTTTCAGAATGCCATCTTCAGATCAACTGTTCTCATAGAAATTCCTTACCCACTACCAATTATGTCAAAATGTGATGTTCACATTAGTTATTATGAAATGTATACAATAGTCTTAAAAGAAATAGTATATTATTTCAATAAGTGTCTAATTTTTTAATACTATTTTTTATATTTTTGACTTGAATTGATATTGTTCAAGATTAGGGTTGTTTTTTGTCTACTAATGCATATTTGTTATATCTTCTGTGGAAGTTCTTGTAAGTGTTTGTCTTCTTTCTCGATGCTGAAAAATGACTTTGTTTTCCCGAAACATATGCTGACATTACAAAGTTACCATACTATCATCCTGGTGAAAGAATAGCCCATGAATGGCCATCAGTGTCCATAGATATAGTAGTTGTATTTTGATCAAGCTGAATATATAACTTCCAGTAAGTGATGAATTACAGTCTGTGCTTTCAATAGTGTTAATGCCATGCTTAAGCTCTATTCATAGAATGGCGTCGCTGGGGGGCTCTTTTGGCTTTGGCTCAATAAATCGAGTTAAAAATAGATGATATCTTTCCTCTATAAATGCATTATCTGTTTATTTGAAATTTAACAGTCTTCAGTAAATAATTTTAAACCTCCATTTTTGCAGGTTTTGCTTGATATTTGTCTTCATTTCCTGTTTTCTTTTTTTCAGTACAGTGGAGGTTTTAGTTTATTGCATGTTGGAAGCAAATTTTTTGTTGTTGATGTTTTTGTTGTTGCCTTTAGGTTTCAGAATGGATGTCACATATGAACTGTCAAAAATTCTTTTTTATTTTTTTTTTTTTATAGTTATTTTTAAAATCATACCAATATGTGTTATCATAACAAAGGAAAATGTCCAGTCCTTCACGGTCTTGAGCATACAATTATAATGAATGTAATGAATGGATAAGGATGGCAATCACCATTGTTTTAGATGATGTGCGGCCTTTTCAGCCCCTTGCAGTCAGTATTTGGAGTGCCCTTTTACCCCATTTTTCCCTAGCTCCTTTATAAATATATTTTTAGCAAAGTAGATTTCTTGCATGATCTTGCCCCATAGACATACTAATATATGAGACCCGATGCGAACCAAGAACTTCCGGCCCAAGTTGAACAGAGTGTCGGCGCTCCCTGTGTGGGACACGACTTCATCATGACAGTAAGCGCATATAGCAAAAAAAAAAAAAAAACACTAGGAGGAAATTTGGGACTAAAACTCTTCACAGTGTGTAACAGACTTAAAAACATTTAGGGTTTATTCAACCTTGATGCCTCCTGAATAATAAAAGTAGTGTTTTTGATTAAATTACAGGAAAATAAATAGGCCTAAATAAATCATTACTAATACTAACAGTTGATATGAAAAGAAGACTAAAGGAAGGACTCATGGAATTTATCACACATTAGGCATGATGGTAATCAGTGAGTTAGTCGAAAGCAGATGATTTAAAACAAAAGAGATGAAAAAGAAATAGAAGAAAGTCAATGTATTTGAATTGTAAATGCATATATGTGAGTAGAGAACAAATACAGTGCTCCTGTAAAAATGCATACAAAGGAAGAAAAGCAGATAGACCTAGACGTAGTTCAACTTTGACAAATAAAATTCCATTTACTTTTGGTGTTAGATGTGGTAGAAGTTGCTTGCATATACTCATATAACCTAGATATTATAAAAAAGCAAGGAGATGACGAAGGACTTTAGGTCGTCAAAATAGCATGTTGTTTGAAGTTTAGTTTACTTGCTTTCATTTCATTTCAGTTTGTAGTAGGGTCTCTAGGTCGAAGTTCCGTTGTAACATATCATCCTGAAGAATGTGCATCTGTATCTGCTTTAGCTCTTCAAGCATTTTTTTTTTTTCTGTCCTCGTCACCTTTTTCTTGAATTTTTTCCTGTTGTCATGAAAAAAAAACTGAAACAAAACAAAACAATTTAAAAACAACAACAAAAACAAAAACTCTTTTACTTTCTTTTCATGGCTGTCAATTCTGTCAGTATGCTTGAGAGATAGGCATCAAGAAGATCAAGAAGGGTGAGAAAAAGAATGTTTCTGGTCCATTTTTCACACTGGAGTGACAGCAACTATGATGTATCCCCTCCCCCCCCCCCCCCTCCCCAACCACACACACACATACACATGTACAAGTCAATTAAGTCTGACTTTCTTCAATTTCTTCCTTATCTCTTTTCTTTTAAACCATCGGTGTTTCCAATTCTAACTTCCTTGCCTTCTTCCTTTCAAAGGCTCACTGATTACCATCAGGTCTAATGTGTGGTAAATTTCAGAAGGCCTTCTTTTAGTCTCCTTCTCTTAAGAGTTGTTAGTGTTGCCATTAATTTATTTTATTTTCCCTTAATTTAATCAAAAACTTTACTTTTATTATTCGGAGGGCATCTAGATTGAACAGGCTCTAAATGTTTTAAGTCTGTCACTCATAAAAAAGAATTTTAGTCCTAAATTTCCTCCCACCCCATATTGTTAGTGTTGTTTTTTTGTTTTTTTTTGCTATACACACTTCTTTTCAAAGCCCGGTCAGGTTCCATAGTTCAGCCACTCGAGGATCGCTCTGTTCGGGCCATGGTGAGGTGTAGTTATACTGTTATGTCTATGTCTTGCCCCTTTCTTGGCAGCTGTTTATTTTCTAGAGGCCATCTGATAAGTGACAAAAATATTGTATGAGGTCTGTCAGATGTAAGAATATTGGCAGATCATACCCTTTAAATTCAGGAAAAAAAAAATAATCCTGAGTGCTGTTGTGTATTAATATACAGAAATTAGTGATAAAGTCTTGTATGAAATCAGTGACATTATCAAAAAAAGATTTAAAATTTCAAGTGATACAATTGAAAGGTGATGAGAAATAATAATTATAGATTTGGCAGCTTGTCATATAAGCCATTGTCATTAATGCCAGTAGAATTGGGTTACCGTAGTATTGTGTTTCTCATGGTGATATTTTGCCTTTTGTGTCATCAACTGATTTTTCCTATCTTCAGCTTTATCCTGTCATTTTACCATTCTGAAAGCAGATGTAGTGATGGAAAAACTAATCTTGACCTCAGAATTTCATTATCATTTTTTAACATCTAGTGAAATGTATATTCCTAAATGAAAATCTGCTGTGGATCAGTATCACTAAACAAGCTTTTAAAAACCTTTATATCCTGCGGGAATACCTTTCAATGTGTAATAGCATGAAACATAAGTGTTTGTTGACAAACACATCTTAAATTTACTGCACAACTGTGAATATTTTGCACACGTTTCGTGATGAGTATGATTTAGTTCATCCTGGAACCACTTAGTGTGACACTGGTATTACTACTGAATTTTATAATTTGCAATTTGTCATTAATTACTACTACCAGAGTTATTAATCTGCCAAATTATCGCTATACAAAGCCTGGAAAATTGTTGTTTTCCTTTGGACGCATTTTGTCTGGACTGCGTTTGGGGTACTTTGGTTCATTTTCATTTAGCATACTTTGCCTAAGCTTTGCCAAATTGCCTTAGCTTGATATGCCATCAGAATAATTTGTTTGCTTTCTTTGCTTCCTTGTATTATATCAGGGTCCAGGAGGCGCACAACTTCTGGTTCTTCAAACACTAGTAAGCAGAACAGTAATACTTATAATGCCGAAGGTATATATCAACTTGAGAAAATTTAGCTATTGTTTCACAGGATGCATCACTATTCACCGTTTTGACTTCTGTTGATTATATTGTATGCTGTGGTTGGGCACTATAAGTTAGTAGGATTACAGTGCATATTACCAAAAGAAGGAACTTTCACTGGATTTTGGAAATATATGTCAGCTTAGAGTTCAGTACAATGCAATAAATCCTTACGTAGATGAGAACTGCCACAATATAAAATCATAACACATCAAGATCATCATCGAAATTCAATACTAGGTTCCCCCGCGGGGGCCCGGGGTTTATAAGTAGGTTCTCTGCTCCCACCTGCAGGCAGTGTAAGCCCGCCATCGATGGGATGTCTCCCATGGAGTG
>JBCEWB010402975.1:0-20576 GCA_039654565.1 Peronia peronii
TAGTTCCTGTGTGGTTTTTGTGAATGGCATCACCAGGGACTACTCTTTTCCCTATGGGACCACTCGAGATCCCCCCCCCCCCCCCCCTTCCTTTCCCCTTCACTAATAAAGAATGCTCCATTCACTCTGTTGGAACCAAGACGCATGAGAAGATTAATTATTAAATTAATATTTTTGGGAGGAAGGTGGGGTGGAAGGGGGGAGAGGAGCGGAGGATGAGGAGAGAGATAATGAAGAGTCAATCCCATTCTTAATTTCGTATCCTGCCCAGACTCATTCTTTTTATAACAAACCGAAATTCAGACATTTTTAACATAACACCGGAGATTGAGACTTTTTTTATAAGGGAAAAAATGAGAAGGCTAGATCTCAGTTATAAGCCTATGGTGAATATCTTGGCCTCAGATGGCTGAAAGAAATTACCTGATGTGATTCAAAAAACAAAATGAATAAGACCAAGTCGCAGAAAGTAGTTGACTGCAAAATTGTTGGCGCAAGAGGATCGACTTGACAGACCTTTCTGCTTACCCCAGCCATATGTAAGAAAGACATAATAACAAGCTGTAAAACTCAGAAGTTGTGGAATCAGAATTCGTTCAGTTATGACATTTCCTGTTGTAATTAGGCTGCTAAAGCCTGTAATATTCCTCTAACAGTGATAACACTTAACATTCTTATTATGTTATTATTATTGCCATTATCATTTTTGTTATTGTTTTAGTTATGATAGCCTCCAATGTCACATTTCCATTGTTTCACTTATATTATATCTAATGTGAAAAAGGCTAAAATGCATGATTTCTTTATGTTAATTTACTTAGATTTAGTCTGTATAAATTTCTCGAAGAATATGAAATAGATTATTGAATTAACTTACATGAATATAATACATCGTCTTTGGGAGAAAAAAAAAGATACCTGTGATATTGTGTTGTACTAGACTGAAATCATAATCAGTTTTAAATTAAATTATATGCCTGACTTTATGCCGGAATGTTGTTTATGCCTATTATTAATTATAAGCTTATAGATGTATTACCATTTCAAGCATACAGCCTGTTGAAAGATTTGACTTTGAGTAGAGTCTGTAAAGTACCTGATTCTTTAGGCTGTAGTAGCTATTTATGTAGATATCTATTTACCATAGATTTTGACTGACTGATTGAATAAAGGTGTTTTATCACATACACTGAATGTTATAAAGACATGAACAAATTCTCTGCTATTGCTGTGTTTATAGCGACTTTATGACTTAACTCATTATATCCGTAGTAAAGTTTCTAGACATTTTTGTCCCTAGATTTGGCTTTGCATCCTGTGGAATTGCATCTGAGATTTATTCACTTGTTCAGATGATAAGATGAAAATTATACCGCTTTTTCTGTGTTCTTCATGGATAATGTAGAAATCGGCAGTATAACAAAATTGTCAAGAAAATGCCACATTGAATAGCTTCATAGAAAATAGTTAACGTTAACCATTATAATGGTTATGGCTTACAATAATATTGTTTCCATGAACAATGTAAAGGGGCAGAATAATTAAACCTAAGCTTATATTAATTTTCATTAATTTTTCAATTTGCCGTTTTTATTGAAAACGATATATTTTGAAGTAATTACATCAGAAACCACTTTTTTAAATCTAGTAGTCTGTGCACTTTTTAGATTATGTGACTGGTTATTTCTGTATGTTAGTGTCTTTTAGACAGATTTAACAATAACCTTATTTATATTTTTTTTTATGTATTTGCTTTCAGTTCGATGTGATGGATAAGTTATCAAAAAGTAAAAACAACGAGAGGACGAAGAATGCCTACTAACGTCATCCGCGAGCTCCGCGTGACCAGCACGCGCCTCCATTACCCGACACGCCCATGGATCACGTGACTGCCTCCTCACCTATGCATCGCTCTCCATTTTTCTGATCATGTGACCTGTCACATACTGGTTCTCCTCCTATGTCACATTGATCTCTGCATTGTTTGTTAACTGACCGACTGATTGACTGACTCTTAGACGTGATTGTTTGATCGCGTGATTGACTGAATGCTTGATTGATTGATTGACTGGCTTGGAGCAATTGACTGGTTCTTAGCGGACTGATTTTATGCGGGCCAAACCAAGGCTCACCACATTTTGTTCTTTGTTTGTTTTGCATTGATGAACAAAGTTTTCAAAGTTGCAATTACCATATCACTTTCAACATCGTTAACGGCAGATGTTAGTATCTTGTGTAAGTATTTCAAGTTGTCATTTAGTTATGTCATCAGATATATGTGAATACAATTCTTACGCTCAGCACCGCTAAATCTCTCTTCCAAACATAAGATTTACGTTTGATTTATCACATAAATATTTAAGAAACCCACCTAATACTGCATGCACATTATCTTAAACACACACTTTAACTCTAGCTTCAGATATCTCCGCGGTATAAGTACTAGATCTAAGTTTGAAAGAAAATTTAAATTCAGATCTCTGTATGATAAAGTCGTGTCCTCTTGTAAACATAGGATGGAGCACCAACAATGGTTATTCTTCACTTTGTCAAAATCTCTAACTGAGGAGTAGAGGTGCAGATGGTTCTAAGTGATCGCTTTCAAGATTTGAAAACTGGAGTTTTTTTGCTTTTTTTTATTGCATCAACTTTTGGAGGGAAGTGATGAGATGAGACTTTGGGCGTCTTTAATTTGTAAAGTAATTTGTAATTCCTTCCTCTCGGACATTGGCAGAACAGTCAGCACAAGGCAAGCTTTGTAAATGTGGCAAAGAGTAGAACATTCAAAAAAAAAAAAAGAAAGAAAGAAAGAAAAAAAGAAAGAAAGAAAACATCGACTTAGTACCATAAATATTAATGCACTTCTAGTACTATTGCACATCTCAGGAGCTAGATTTGTGCTCCCGGGTCAGGACTCCTGTTCGGATAATCAAACCTAATAGGCAGCTTCATTTTTGATAGCATCAAGTAAATAGAACATTTTCAAGTGACATATTAAAGTGATAATTTCTGAGTTAATGCTAATGATAAGATGACGTCGTGACTATCAAATTAAATACATGTAGTGTTAGGATCTCGATAATGAGGGGTTTCTTGGTACAAAACATTGCTGGTTCGAAGCATTATCTCCGCTCCCACACAATATCTCCGATATTTTTCTTGCAATAATTATGTTACTGCAGGATTCTTAGTTAGCTACGCAATGCTTTTAGAGAGGAGATTCTACTAACGATTTGACCAACAAATAAAGTTTGAACGTACAAAAGTCTGATTTTCAGCCGATGACATCACAACTTTTGTTTACGATACTACCGTCATTATAGAGATGAAAAACAAGAATCGGAAATTAGGATGATGCAGGATTTGCTTATATGGTCGCAGGTAATTTCTAAATTTGAATGTTCAGAGGCCTTAAAATGCACAAATGAGACAATCAGTGCGTCCTCATAAGGAATCAAATAACAAGAATGATAATATTTATAATAATACTAATAATTCTCATCAAGGTAAATAAACTAAGCTTAATTTAAATGAAGAAAACAAAAAAGGCTCCGAGAAATACAACAGATTACATATTTTGGCAATACTATCAATCTCTTCTTTCTTGCTTTACTCAAGTTTTAGATGCAGTTTCCTCTTTTAATTACTGATTTTTAAAAAAAAATCTGAATGGTCTCAAACTAGTAAGTCTGAAACATTGTTTAGTTAAATAATTTATAGAATAGTAGAATAGTCAGACAACATATGTGAGGATATTTGCTCACTCCCCCTTGACAAGGATGTAGAAACATTGTTCTCAGGCCGACAAACTTCTTAGACAAAGGATAACTAAGGGTCTTATCCATCTGAACAAAAACGCAGACGCTCCATTTTATTGTTGTTAGACAAAAAAACGTACATGAATTGAATCGCTTCATTGCGTTCCATAGAAACAAATGTACATGAACTGTATCCCCAACAGTAGGCCCAGAAGTAATAGTACATGAATTGAATACATTGTATTGTAGCGAGGAAATAAATAATGTACATAAACTGAATCCGTTTTACTGTGGTCTAGGACGAAATTAGCGTACATGAATTGAATTTGCTTCGTTGTGGCCTAGGAAATATGCATGAGCTGAATTTCTTCTACTGCAGCCGAAAATGGGCATGAACTTTGAGGATCTTTGAGGCGCCATTGTTTAAACGTAATATTCGTTCACTGCACGCTAGAGTTTTGCTTAGCCTTTTGATTCTATGTGCCTTGTATTCTACAAAGTCTATGCAGTTGGCCGTAGTGTAGCAGCAAAACCTCAGTTTGCTCTTTGAATGTGTAGTTTTCAGCGACCTCAAGAGATCCCACAGTGTTCTTTGTTAGCTCTGAATACAAAACACAGAACTTAAGCAAGAGATCACTGAAAGGTGTTGTATGGAACTATTTTTGCACACCATAAGCCTGTAGCACTGAACACTACACAAGAAGACATAGAATTACTTTTGTCACTGAAAAAAAAAATGGAACATTAGAATACTTGTGTCAAGATAAAAGGTGGACAAATTAAATACATACATAAAACAATAGCCATTTTAAACTGTAAACATGCAACTGGTATCTTTAATAAACAATTTTGATTTGGTTAAAATTCTTTTTGAACCCACTGCCCTATTTACTTGCAAGAGGAGGGTGGGGGGGGGAGGAGGGAGTGGCATAAATGTTTAAATATTACAGCATCTGATCATTAATTAGTTGTCGATGGGTCTCATTTACTTTCCTAATAAACAGTATACACTGTGAATGCATTGACAGTTTCCCTACACTCAAGAACATAAGTCTGTTAAGCTGAATATTATTTTGGTATTCTCCCTCTTACTGATGTTTCTTCTAGTATTAGAATTTCCTTATCTGACCAAATATAAATCCCCGATAGAATTATGTGAGGCATACCCGAGATTTAAATGTTCAGATTGAAATTGAGAGCAGTAAATCGATATGAACACCAAAAACCAGTCCGATCTGGGTAAAACCTTCAGAGAATGGGAACTGGCTTTTGATTGATAGCAGAAAAGTGCTAGCACTTTGAAAAAAAAAATAATGTCGAAACCTCAGGCAGCCATCGAACTGATATTCCAACCGACTGACCGATCACCCAGCCAACCAACCAACCAACGAGCCAACCAAATAATCAACCAACCAATCAACAAACTGACTAATCAACTGACAACCAACAAACCGAGCAATGAACTGACCAATCAGCCAACCACACAAGCAAACAGACAAATAAAAACAGCGACAACAACAACAACAACAACAACAAAAGCAACGACGACGACAAATATATACCCCTTGTAAACAGCATAATGTCCTGGTCACACAACATTGAAAAATGAAATACGTATTCATACAATTATCAAAGTAAGTTTTAAGAATGGTATCTATTATGCTATTAATAGCACCACAATTAAGGATCAATATCTCCTAGCATATTGAAGTCAAACAGTCAACAAAATCTGAATGTCCTCTTCTTGGCAACGGAGTTTTAAGTAATATGCCTAGCTTAATGGCAAATAAACAAAATAGATAACGAAATAAATAAACAATCACATAAGTAAGTAAATATTTGAATAATAATGTAAATAAATAACATTCTCCGGCTGGTGTTCTTTTTTTTTTTTTTTATTTCCCATTCGAAAAGCAAAAAGAGAAAACTTACAATGGATACTGTTACATAGTCAGCGTGAAGATTCTGTTATCTGTGAAAGATTGATGTACATGTTATATATATATATGATATTTATGTTACTTGGCATTACAGTGAAGTTGTTGAGATTTTGAATATATGATTGTTATTGTTACTCAGGTGTGGAAACTGTTAGACTTTCCTTGGTTTTTGCACATGTTACTGATGTGTTGATGTGGTGGTTTCACTGTCAGTTACTTAATTTATATCTTTATTTTTTATGTTTTCCATGACATTGTCTTCTATTATTGATAACAGCGCTTCGTACGTTCTGATTTGAGAAAGCGGGAGAAAGAGATGGTAAAAAGAAATATAAACGGACAAAATGCCAGGCAGGCACAAAAAGATACACAGAGAGAGAGAAATAGAGAGTGAGAGAGGGATGCAGAGAGAGAGATTAGTGACAGAATATAAGGGATAAAAGTGAATACATATATTTACATGTAATATATTATATTCATGATTTTCTTACACCAGGATCTGGGCTGCCTTTCATACATTGTTTTCCTCGGAAAAGTATCCCTATTTTTGATTGTTTCAGCTACGGCATTCATATCAGAATACAGTACATGGTTTTCCAAGAAATGATGTACACTATAAATTAATACATGACTGTTAATTTTTATTTTTGTGTTAGAAATGACAGAAACGACATCTTGATCCACAGGAACACGATCTTTTTTTGCAATTTCAAATTGCTTATGGTTTGAAAATTATTTCTGGGATCTCTTCCTGTCATATCCCGCCTCCTCAAACCTTCTCTTGGGGGAAATCGCATGGTTTTTCGATTTAACCCAAGAAATGTTAATGAAAACGAGAGTGTCGATGTTCCTGTGATAACAATAAAAATTATGTTTAAGAAATTGCCATTTCAGTTTTCAGGTGTTTTAAGTCCATTTGTTACAAATTTGGGGATCAGTGCATTGTTGGGCTCAGCTAACACCAGAATTGTCCAACATATCCGGACATTCTGCTTACATAAAAATGCAGTGAACATTTCGTTACAAACGAGAACGACCTCGTTGAGAGTAAGTGCTACAGTGCTAGACACTGCCGAACTGATTCTCACATTTGCATGCACTGGACATACAGCAGTTGTAAACTGGGGTGACCCAATGGCAGTTTTGTACATTAAGGAGAAAAATGTAACATGACTATGTAATGTAATATTATGTGTTCAGAAAGGAATTCCACTGATTAGTTATGATGAGCCAGTCCTTGATTAGAGTAGCCGTTTGACACTTTCAAGTTTAAGATATACCAACGTGTAAATCCAGTTCTGAAGACAGCCTTCGACCTAAATCAAGTATTTTTTTTTTATAGGAGTTTTCAACAGAATAGGCACAAATTATGAGCTCAAAGTGAACACATTTTAGAAACGGGCACGAAGCTGAACAATTCTCGTGACTTTCCATAGTCGGAACTTAAACTACAAGTAAGGTGAATTCTGGGATAGTGATAAAGTTGAGAAAGTTAAAATTTAATAATCATTCACAAATGTGTGAAATAAAATAATGATATAATGGTATAAATGCTTAGTGTATTTGATAACAGTAATGTTATATCCCACTAATTTCAAATGAATTAAGTTTTGCTTCACTATTAGGCCTATAAAAAGACTGGTCAGCCGTTTTCCAATGGACCCCGTTTTCATAGAGTGACTGAGTGCTACCCAAAAACTACCCACTGATTATGTTCCCAGCACTTGGATAGACAGATCACACATTTTTTCTCGAACCAATGTTGATTAGCCTCGACACTTTAGTGTAATTTGTGTAAATGTTTCCTGTTATCTGTTATAAAAAGATTATTTGATGACATGACATTTATTACTATCAGGTCTATCATGTTATATTTTAAATGTTTTATTTTCTTCGTTTCTTTTTCGTATTGTTCATTTTCTTTTCTTTCGTTTGTTTTTGTTGTTCTTTAATTATCGAATGTGCAATAATTACGATTCTTGATTAGTAAGATATATGTCTGTAACCTTTTAATGTTGATAAAAATAAACATTACACGTTGGCTTCTTTAGCCTCTATCAGGCAGATTTGTCAGATGGCTATTTTTATCGAATGTAGTTTCCTCTTCCACAATAACCGTGAAAAGACCCGGCCTATTTACCTGCTCTCATAATCTTCTCACTCCAGGTACCTACCAATAATCGATACTGTGATTTTTTTCTCTAACCAATACTGATCAGAAATCGAACTGATTGAATGAGGAAAGGAATAGAATAGTATACATCTGTGTAATTTTCTTTTCTTTCTCTCTCTCTTCCCATTACCGGTACATATGCAGCCCTTTGATCTTGAGGATAGGATTATCTCGGCTTTATAAATGTGTGGTCTATTTGGTCTAAAGAAATATTTCAGATAAAAATTTATAGTTTTGGGAAATTGTTCAAGACAGCAGCGTCCTCGTATCCTTTTTTTTTTAATCTGATTTTTATCTGTCACAGCATTTGTGATATACAATAATGCAACCTGCGCAATATATTCGTTCTCGTTCGAGAAGGATAAATTGTCGGGACCTTTGACTGAGTCATTGAAAAAAAAATGAGGGGTGTGGGGGAGGTTCTAATCTTTAAATAAAAAAATATTTTAAGCGTATTAATGTTTAAAGACAAGATATGCCCAGTGATATAGCCATAATGCAGGCTTAGCACACATGCTAACAAAAGAAGTCTTGAAATTGCTCTAGGGAAGTAAAGAGTTATATAATATCGGCATATTTGAAGGAAGAGTTACATTCAGAGATCAGCCAGTCGTCTTCAGCTCACATAACCAAGACTTTATAAAAGGTCTAATGACAGCACTCGAGGTTTAATTACCGTCTTCGTGGCACAAAAATAGAGACAAAAAGTTAAGACAAGCAGTTCTTAATAGTGTTGATTAAAACTTTACTTAAAATTTGGTAACAAGTAATTTTAATTTTAGGGCTCTGTTCAACTAAGATTTGTTCTACTTCTCTCGGTTGTTTTCGTCCACATGTTCTTTCAAAAACATTGTGACAACCTTGTCAAAAGGACACACGGAAAATAACGACATAAATAATAAAATCTTTAAAAATAGGAAAACTTAGTGAAGAATTAAAAGATCTATGATAAAAATGCTAATAAAACAAATCATACAATGCTTTCGAGTGATAAAGGTGATGATGTAGAGCCGAAATTTTTTTGCTATCTTAAAATGCATTTGTTGAGGGGTGGAAGTCAAGAAGCGCGACTTTGTACACAATAATATACATATATATATAAAGACAAACAAAACAAAAAACAAAGCAAAACTAAAAAATAAACAATGCACTAATTTATATCCGTTTCTCATATCATAATTTCGTTCACAATACATGTACTATGCTATTTTTATATTAATTTATTGATTCTTTTTTGTTGTTTATTTGTGTCCAATCCTGTCAAGGAATGACTGGCAAAGTGTTTACTTGTTTATTACCACACAGTTATTTGTTCATATAACAGCAGCAGCACTGTCGACATTAAAATTTGTTCCTTGGTATCAAGGGTACCATACTTTCTTTCATTGCATGATTTAGTTTCCTCTGTTAGGGCTATTTTCCAAAACAGCTCACAAACGTACCTGTTTGTTTTTTGTTTTTTTTGGTAGTGGGTTTAGATATAACCCGAATGAAAATATGGTATTTCAACAACATGCCTCTTTTCCCTGAAAATGCTGTGTCATAAATAGTCACAGTTTAGTTTCGTGAACTCTTTTATAATTCCGATGAACAGAATAGAAAGGTTGAAGTAGTAGCATGATATGAATCAGTTGTGTTTATTTCTATGTATCTTTTGACTAAGATGCAATGTTATCTTTACCACATGATCATGAACATAAAAGATGAAAGAAGATGCCTTTTTAAAATAAAGTTTTCAGCAACAAAATTGTGAGGCAGTTGATGATTTTTCAACATTGTGGAAAATTACATGTATAACATAATGTTTGAGTGAACTGGGAAATAGCTAAACTTTGATGTAATATGTAAAAAGTAAAAGGAAAATGTCACTAAGTTTGTATGGAGAAAATATCTGAAAGAGGGCCTGTACTATGAAAAAAGGATTTTTTTTTTTTTTGGTCGGTATATTTTGCTAAAAATCAAATTGTGTGACAATCCTTTTTTTTTCGTTATTTTGTTGGTTTTTTTTTAAATCTGTTCATTGTTATGTGGTAACATTATTACTGTTTCTGTTCTTGCCTTTTTATTGTTGTTGTTTTCTTGTTATCATATAACAAAATATTTTTTTGTTTCAGACACTCTGTCAGGGTGTTAAACATGTTTTCAAAAAAGACAAGAAAAAGCAAACAGGCAAAAAAAGCCCTACACTGAATGATCAATATTATGTTCATGATTTCATACCATTTATTTGTTTGTTTTTCTTGTTTTCTTTTGGATCACTTACATAATCTGATGATTCCTCTACTAAACCGTTTCCATGACCCTCCATTCATGATTGTCAAACAATAAACTGAAAAACACTTTGGAAAAAACTCGCTGTGGTGTTCAGTCTTCACTGGTTTTGATGAAAGAATGTCCGTGATTTGTTTCCTTTCCATCGTTATGATAGACTGAACAATATTAATTCCACCCAGCAAACATATCTCTACGTGTATTTTTTTTCCATCCATCCCCATCATTTTCCATCCATTCAATCAGTCAGTCTATCTATCAGTCCTATCTTTTTCCTTTTCTCCTTTCTTCCATCCCTTCACCAATTTATCCCTGCATTTTGTGATCACCTGTCAAATATTTAACCCTGGAAACATCAAGGAATTCATCCATTCAAAATGTTACTTGTACAATTTGCATTAACTGGATTTGCTTCCTCATGACAATATATGTCTACAAAGTTCACTGTGACCAGATTACAGATGCAACAGTATCCCATTCTTTTCTGGTGACACCCTGAGGGTTAATACTGTGTCAGGTTAGTAGAAAAATGTTTATTCAAATGCCTTGTATTTTCCATCCAGATTAGAATAAATACATGTCTGAACCAATTTCATTTCACCAGTAAAAATTACCTGATATTTTTTGCACCCATAAGTACATCAAATAAAAGACAGATTGATAGATTCAATTAATTTTTTTTTTTTACTGGAAAAAATTCCTTCATCAATTAACTCAGTTTTCTGGGTCTCATGTAACTTTGTGCACAAGATATTATTCAGACAGACAGGTATCCTCCGTGTGATAAATTTGTCCATATCAAGGTATCAACAGACAACACTTTCAACACTAAATGTATGACAGTACAACTAGATACTGGGGACATATTCATTTCTTTATACAACTGTTCAACACATGACATAGACAAAAGTGATCACGATGTGTATATGTGATGCAATATGATGAAGATAGGTGCTCATCAAACCAAGGAGACCAGTGAAATCACGGTTACGGTTTTAATTATGCCTTCCAACCTCCTTTGAGGCGGCTATCTCGGTGTGAAATCACAATTTTTTCAGCAGTAAATTTTCAACCTAATGTTTTTTTGTTTTTTTTGCAAAACTCTGCTACGTCCATTTCAAAAAATATTTCAGAGTTAAATTTGCTGAAATATTGAGCTAAATGAGAATTAATGTGATTAACAAACTTGATTAGCCATTTTCTCACTAAATCCAGCTGCAGCAGCAGGTCGTCCCCATCATCTTTGTTTGCCAATATCTCAGCTTCTGCTAAGATTGAATAACAATTTTTCACCAACAGAAAGAGAAATGAACAGCTTCAATGCAATATCAATAACTCTATGTGCTCACAAACTGACCAGCACCTGATTTCATCATCTCACATCTCATATACAATTGGCTGTGAATGAAAAATACACTTGAAAACAAGCAGAACATATCCAAAGCTTCTCCAAATAATGACTTGAATACAGCAAAAACTCCAATTTCACAATGCAATGAAAAAAAAAAAGCATCTTAAATGAGCACCACAGATTTGCACGAAATTTGAAATTTATGAAAAATAAAGATTCTGGGACTTTTTTTTCTTTCATTTCTTTCATGTGCAAAATACTGTTAGTTGCACAATATTTTCAAATCTCTCCAACTTTCAGACCTTTTCAGGCAGGCTGTCAACAATCATATGTAAAAATGAGTGAGAAAACTGGTAATAAATTGAAATGAAATATTTCGTGATTGTGATATAATATGCATGCATATTTCACTTCAAAACAAAAACAAAAAAATATTGTTTCCTTAGCTCATAATCATGCTGAGAACATCATTATCTGTGCTCTAACCAAGTAATTCTCATGAGCAATTACAGTTTATCTTGCCTTTAGAAATGTTTGTTGTGTATTTGACAAATGAGATATATGTCATGAGACCATCAAACATCAGATTCAAATTTTTCATGTATGGATTTATTGATATCATTGAAAAGGAAAACAAGTGTGAAAAAATTAAAAAGCTGTGACTTTTCCACGGTAAGATACTGATATTTCAATGGTCATCCCTATGACACCATGGTCAGTAGAATCCAATTTTCTCAACCAAGTCCACTCATGTCAACTAATTGCTCAGCCTATTATGTCTCAGTGGAAGTAACAGCTTTAGCTATCGAGAATATGACCATAAGGATTTCAAAGGATCAATTTTGACACAACTGACCTATAAACTGAGACCCTGACCACTAAGACATAAGGTGCATGAGCCCACAATTTCAACACAACAATGGTTCTTTGACCAGCAGCAGCTGCCCACAGACCATTCCACAACAGTTTTTATCCAGAACAGGCAATATACCAAGCAAACAGAGATCACTGTGACCAGATCGTCATATATTATTTTCTCCACAGAAAAGAACAGTAGAAGTCCAAGAGCCGTGGAGATAACTGACAGCCCTCTTTTGCCATGGCAGCCCAATGACATATGTCATGGAACAATGATAATGATGATCATGATGATGACAATGAAATAATTTTTGAAAAACAGTGAGTTCTGACATCAAAATGATATATATTATTGAAAGGCTGCACTTTAAAACAGGACTGTCATGGTATATGACAATGGTAATACTAAAGCTGCAAGAGCTTTGCACTCCTTTATCAGCTCAGCAATTTCTATGAAAGCACACCAAGGTTATTAACCGGCAGAATTGGTCACAATCAGTAATATTTGCTGACAAAATGCTGGAAAACAGTTTTGGCATGAAATGTGTCGGGCATTCAAATAAAAAGAGTCAGATGTCAAAGTAGGCTTCCTTGAGTAAATGGGCTTTTACTGACCAAAGGGTCACAAGGGTCAACTCTGACCCTAAATATTCTCAAGAAAGTAGAGTTGTAGCTAAATACTTTTTCACGAAAGTCAGATTATTAACTTTCTACATGAAAAATTTGACCTGCTCATCTCACCTGATTAAATGACATTTCTCTGCCAAAAGAAGCCTCAAACACACTGACATTTCAAAGTTGGTGGCTGAATCTTTGTTTCACTCCTTACTACACTAATCAGTTTCCCAAGAGACTCTTAGGATAAAAGAAACAGAACAATTTTAATTATAGAATAAACAAATGTTTTGCACTCTTCTTGTCTTCATGCATCATAATCCATTTTTTGGTTTTTTTTTTTTTTTTGTCAGCAAACATTGGATTATGGTTTCTTGGACTTGAGTATTAACAAGGCATGAAATTAAACATATGAAAGAAAGATATGAAATGCAAACGTATCCCAGTGCCATTACAAAACATCCTCGAAATACAGCAGTATTTAAGCATATACAAACCATAATGAGTTCTTGCAGTGTGAGATAAATTTTAAAATAATATTTCAAAGTTGATGTATAAATCAATAGTATAACATACTGTTGCAGATCAAAGTGAACAGACAATAAGTTGGAACAGAGAAAAAAAGCTGTTTTTATACATCTCAAAAAAAATTTGAAACAAACATTCCAACAAACTTCACCAGAGTGAAAAAAAAAGCATGAGGAGAGAAAAGCAATTTATCAACCAGAGGAATATATTGTTTGCTTCTGATCAAAATGCAGAAATGGCACACTTTGATCATTCCTGATACTGTTACAGGAAATGATCATACTTTGTGGTAAATGGATTCACGAAGCAAACAGAAAAACACAATTGAGATTTATTTGTGTTTGTTGATTATTATTGTCATTCTATTTTGTTTATCATCTTTTGTTTATCAATTTATGTAAATCATCTATAACGGAGAGAGGGGAGAGGATGGGCCTCCAACCCTTGTCCATGAAGCAAGTGACAAAAAAACAGTTGCCCAAGTGTTCACATAGTTGACAGGTGAGAGAAAGCCAAATCAATGGAGTTATAGAGTTGGACAGAGAAATACTTCATATAAAAAAGGCTGTGATTAGACACAGATGGAAAGGAAAGGTTTAAAGACTGATGAGAAGAAAAAAGCATCCAGAAATAAAAACAGAAACAACATTAAAGCATCTGCTAATGGTGATCACAAGTCTGATTTGGCATAGCAAGCATTTATCATTATTAAAGTTTGTTGTTTTTCACACTGAATTCAAGGTTTTCTAGTTAATCTTATCCATTTTTTATCAGTTGATGCTGATATACACATTCAATCCACACATTTAAAAATACTTGTACATCTATTCAGTACTTCTTGCTATTTGTCATTTTTTATTTATCTTTTGTTCTGTTTCCAATGCATAACTATAATCAAACCTGTATCACTTTGATCACATTTCTTAATTCCAATAAATCTAGACTTCCAAGTGATTATTTTAGGATAAAAAGAATACTTCAATCTCTAAGTTATAAATGATTTAATGATTTTAGGAGAAGGTATTCATGTTAGCATGCCAACAATCTTTTTCAAAAAAAAAAAAAGAAACATTTTTAAATCTATCCAGAAAAATCTATACAGATACAATTCCAAAAATAAAATTAGTTGATGGGACAAAGTGTGATCAGGCAGGAAAATTGTCATTTGACGCACCAAAAATAATATTGTTTATAAAATCCACCTGATTATAAAGTCATGACATTTCCCTATGGCAACTCAATCAGAATTTTCAATATTTCATTTGATATTCTGGCTTTTGATGAAGTTTTCCTGTATCACCCTGAAGCTTGTATTTGACAGCACTCAAAGTTTACCACCAGAAAGTTCAATTTGCCATGGACACATTTTTGTAATTATGTAAGCTTAGCCTGTAATGTCCATTCACAACATACCATTATTCTTTGTACCTTTTTAATTGATAATCATTATGACTGTTGTCACTTCTGTTTCATCTTACTGCATGAGGAAGTCTTGATATTATTTTAATACTTTTCTTGATCTATGGAAAGTTAGAGGGAAAATTCAAAGTTCCTCCTAGAACTAACTTTGGATGGGATCAAATCCAAGTTTCACTATAGTGCAGAGAAACTTCATTAAAGGTCAAAATATAAAATAAGCTATTCAAAGGCAAGCTGTGACATGGAAATTGAATCTGTACCAGTAGACTGGAATGAAAACACAAAAACAACATCACATGAAGGGAAATCTAGATCAGCCAGTGGAATGCAACACTGGAAGCAGTAAAAATCACAGATCATACAATTTGATGGCAAAAATGTCAAAGCATAAATGCCCAAAATATGAATAAATGACAAATTTCCACTCAAATCACCACAAAGCACAAAAAAAAAACCATCATAGTAATATAATTCTCATTCAGATCAAACTGGTCAGGATCTGCTGAGTCACTTTAAACCCATTCATATTCATTCTAGAAATGTTTTTTTTTACTTTTTTTTTCTGCAAAGAGGGTCATTAACTGTAAGGAAAATATTCTACTTTAGTTAGCTGAAGAAGTAAATCTGATAAAATATCAAAACATTAAGAAATATTATATCGAAGTCATTATGAACATGATAATATGAGAAGTAAAAAATGAGCAAATAGGTAAAACTGTTCATCAAGAGCGTATTGCATGAATTGCCTCAATGGAGCAAACAATGAACAGATTACAAAAGAAATTGCCATTATCAGAAGTAGAAATGATAAGCATGTAGGCATAACATTGTTACTGTTAACTACACATCTTTCCTGGAAGCAAAAATAGCTCTGACAAACATCTAATGGTGATCTATTGATTTCAAAGTAATTCTTTCCAATCAGTTCTTTTACAAAACTTCCTTGTAACAATTAACAGGCAATTTTACTCAAATTCAAATTACCAAAATGACTGGTACTCTGATAACTCCCTCCAAACAAATCTAAATCCAGAATATTTGTGATGACAAGTGAAAAGTCATTTGGTCTGGTCAGTTTAAAATTTTGATGAAGTTTGATATGCAGGTGCATGTGAATAAAATTGTCACATTATATGCGAAGCCAAAGTGACCACTAAACAGCAGATTTTCATATCAGAAAATGGTTTTCCAAATTTGGACAGCAGTACTATGTGTAGTGGTTTGCTCCAATTGTTTACTCATTTCAATAATACACAATGGGACACAACTAGTTTAGTGAGACGCAAGTCCACGTTTAGAATTTATATTTTTCCTGCTCTCAAAGGCAAGGCATACATATCAACTCCAAATAGTGGAGACAACATTCACTGCATTATCCGGCACAACTGATCGATAACCCATGCTCCTAGCACTCCATGCATTGACAATACAAAGTTTAAAATAAATTTTCTAGCCTATGAAACGACTCCAAAGACAGTATGCTCACAGGTCAATGTCATGACCAATGTCTTGGTCTTTCCATAATTCAGAATCAGTGTTGTGAGTGTTGTTTCGATAACAATTTTTACAGTAAGAATAAAATAATTCCAGCATGATAGATCGAGATAACCTCCACCAGGAGGTTGAAAGACGTATACAGAATGTAAGCATGATAGAAAAAATATTCCAGCCCTTAGAGATAAGATATCCAAAGGAATGATCATCCTAGGCACTAAATGCAAAATGTGGATGCAAGAATATTAGTACGATGGATCTTCATTATGATTCTATTGTAATATTTTAACAATTTCTTTGCCTGGTTGGTTGGTACAAGAATGTTAGCATGATAAATCTTCATTATAATTCTATAGTAATTTTAACAATTTATATGCCCCGTTAACGTGTACACCAAAGAATTCTGGCATGTTGAACCTTCATTATTAGCAATGTTAACTTTTTATGTTATATTGCAAGATAAATCACTGTTAGTTCATTATCTAAATTCTGGCTTTTTGGCCCTTAATGCACTGTTAAAGTATTGTTTCACATTACAGTAGTTGGGAAAAAAAAAAAAAATTCGGATGTTTCTGAAAAATGTTTCTCCAGCTGTGGTACAAATATCTGAAAACAAAGCATTAACTATTATCTTTTCTATTCTTTCCTGCTACAAAAAAATCAAGTTTAAAAGTTGAAAAGCATTAATTATAATCATCTGTTTTATTGTTCCCAGTCTTATGCAAACGTGTTTTTAAAAAAAGTTCAATAAATGTGGTGTGATCTTGAAGGCTGCATAAGAACATCACAGCAAATGTTGTCCTTTGAGCCAAGATACAGTACGGAAATATGGGCAAAATCAACACCCCTCAGAACAAAAAAACTGATATTCTTCCCAATTCTCAGGTAGAAATTTGTCAGGGTGAAATGTTGCACAAGAAATAAAACTGCAACAAATTTTGTTCTTTCAGCCTATATACAACAGGTAAACCTGTACAAAAATCCACATCTCTTAGAATACAAAAACTGCCCAACACTCATTTTAGACTCTCAGTTATTAGTAGTAAAGCTGAGATGCAGGAAATAAAACCACAACAAAGTTTGTTCTACTCAGTTTTAGAGATAAAGTAGAAAAATTGGGGCAAAACCAATATCTCATTGGAAATAATAAACTGCCCAACGCTTATTTCAAACTTACAGTTATTATTAGAAAGATGAGATATAAGAAAGAAAATCAAAACAAAGTTTGTTCTATTCAGTTTAGATATAGTAGAAAAATTAGGGCAAAACCAATATCTCACTGGAAGTGATAAACTGCCCAAATTCCCTCTTAGCATTTTGCCAGGCAGAGAGGAATTTTAAAACAGCCTAGCAGCAGCTTCTCAATGACCTCCCCTTCCAGCGTAGCCTCCAGATCCACACAGCCGGAAAAGGTCTTGTTTTTTACGTCCAGGTTGTAGAAACGCAAACAGAGGCTTGCCACCTTACGCAGATATGGAATTGCTGCACAGATAGGGGGTGGGTTTTTGGCTGTGAAAGAAAAAACAAAAAACCTATAAGCAACAACTTACAATTGAGTTAACAGATATCTGTAGAAGGCAAACAGCAGTGAAAAAGAGAGACATAAGGAAAAAAAAATAATAACAATAATAATTCAAAAATTAAAAAGGAAAAAAGAAAGAAGCAAAGCATAGAAACAAACAAACAAACAAAGAAGTTGCCAGTTATGCATTTTTATAGTACAACGTTACAAAATAGTAATACTTCTGATACACCGTACAAGCATTGAATGTAAACCGAATACTTGCAGTTCCTGGAAGATAATATGTTAACCCTCTGAACCCTGCCCTCCTGAGCCTTACAACACCCTGTGCCTGGGCTCTTGAGCAAAATGTGCCAAAACATCATACCCAGTGCACCCAGCTTCAGTTAGATCTATATAGTCAGGAATATTTCTTCTGGGCCCCAAATGACTATCATCAAATATTATATCTATCAGTGGTGAAGTGAAGCTTTCATTTCACATTGTACCTAACCCACCGGTGCATCCCTCGCATTCCGCTGAGGACCACACCCCTTTGCTTGTTGGTTGTTGTTATCCACATCTAGATCTAGATCACGTTCAGACTTGGCAGTGGCACTAGATCTATCACTTTCTTTTAAATCTTTACTAGAAACAGGACAATCTTCATCTAATTAAGTTTCACCACTGTCTGAATCACACAAAGTGTCAACAATTTCGGCAGCCATGAACAGCTGTGACCTAGATCTAGGGCTTTTCGTCCCTGACATCCAAGATTCTACATCGTTTTTGCTACAAAATCACAGCAATGTGTACATGGGCGCTGCCATCTTGACCTCATTTTAACTAATCCCGCAGTAAATAATGTTAAAATATGTGATTGGATGGTTATTTTTATACTGAGGACCTTCATTCTCACGTCTTCTCACAACCCCCCCATTCCCGGTAAACCAGGAATACGGCCATTAGTAGAACTCGGGAATCTCGGTAGACTGGGAATACGGGTTCATGGGGTTAATGTCTTAAAATTTCATGCATTTATGTCAAATACTTTTTGCGCAGTCCTTACAAAATGTATGGTAATCCGCGACTAATGAGTGCACTAAAGACATAGGCCATCTTGCCGGCTCAGCCAGTTCGCGACCTTGACTCTACGTCTAGGAAAATTTCTTAGGTCACGTCATCACCCCACTGGCTCATGGGATGTTGCTTCATTTGCAGCCCATGCATTGTAATGGAGAAGGGGGGAAAGCTTATGAAACTAAACAGTGCGGGTGGCATGAGTTTTTGGAATTCGGTCAAAACAGAGCTAGATCTAAATCTAGTTGTTGACTATTTATTCAGTTACGAGGGTCAAGTGGAAAACCTGAGTAAAACAACGAACATACGCGGATCGCACAGTTCAATGGCAAGGTGTCTCCCCTCAGTTAAAAATACTTTTAAACTCGCCAGTTATCCGTCATGATCGGTAGTTCTGCACTACAGTGTACTGTGTACTAGAACCACAGACTTTGTGTACGCAACATGATTGGTCTTGACTAGGTCAGCCAACAAACAAGCATTACAACACGCATTAATTCAGCTTGGTAGGTTTATCTAAAAACTTTGGAATCTGAATGAAAATTGATGCACGTTATGGGCAGCCCGTTGTCTTCTGTCTGATGACGACACGAACGATCATGGGTCAAGCGATGGTCAGATCATGATTGACGGGCACACGTGAATGACCACTTAGCATGAGGGCGGGACGGGCGGGGTGTAGCGCATAACACTGCATGTCCGGACTGGGCTACATCATGTATTGTTGGCCTACAGACACAGGCCTTGGCAACGGCAGCACGCAGGACCACTATCCATAGCAACAAACGGGAGAACGCAGTTTACTTGCTGGACTGACGTGAAAACTGTACTCCAACGGCATTCAGAATGACGCCAAAACATGAAATGCAGAAAAACTAGTATCACATGTCCGAATTCGTCCAAATGCAGGAATTTATATTCACGGCGCGGGAAGGCGAGTATAATTCAGTACAAATTAATCACACAATTCTTTTCTCTTTTTCTATTCCCCATCCAAACCTCGTCTCCATCCCAAATTTATAGTATAGCCCTAAGAAGTAGGACAACAGAGATGGACAGAGACCAATTGATACAAAAGTATGGTTCTCTGACCATTCTGACAAACGGGATTGTCATTCAGTTTTATAAATTGTGAAAATGCCCTCCATTAATTCAGCCAACTGGCTTTTAAAAATGGATAGCAGAAGAATCTCTCTGTGCAAGTCTTGAGATCGTACTAAAATACACCGCACAAAAGCATCAAAACTAAAGGTGCGGCTTTGGATGGATTTAAAGAGTAAGTTTTCATCCTCCCTGGGCCAGCTCACCTCTTCCCCTCTACTTCATCCCAGCCGAGTGCTAGATCCTCCATGCCTTATTCCACACCCTCCCCGACTCCCCACCCTCCAACAGTTAGACAAAGAGCAGTAACAACACCAAGGAAGAGGGTCAATGAAAAGACACATAAAATCGCAAAGACAGAAAGTCAACTGTCTTGGAAGTAAGCTGAAAAGGTTGAAAGCTGAGTTTGTAGCACTAACAGAGAGGAAAGATCAGTATAATATAGTAATGTAAAAAGAAGGGAAGAGAGGAATGTGGCAGCAAGGAA